>JANAVB010013213.1:0-209440 GCA_029216955.1 Iris pallida
TATATAATATATATATATATATATATATATATATATATATATATATATATATATATATACATATATATATGTACTATATATATATTCTTGACAATCTATGATACCTATATTCACATTATATCCATACTAGGCTCATAGGTTACACAAAATGCCTACGTCGCATAGTCACTCTTCTACCTAAAATTAATACTGTACCAATTGGGCCTTCACTAAATTCTAAGATTAAAGTATGTTATAGCTCTTCGTGTTAGCTTTCCGAAACTTCAAACGGATCGCATTTTCGTGTCCGAAAGCTCCCGGAATCGCAAAAACACCAAAATGCGTTCGTCTTTCGTACAGCTGACACTCAAACAATTCTACAGAAAGTTCTAGAATGTATTTGGCTTATTAAAATATATATTTGGAAAGCTAACTTTGATACGCTTCTTTTAAAAAAATGGAGGTTAATTGAAGTTATGAGCTAAAAGTTATGGCATTTCTAAGTTGCTCTAGCTACTAAAAACGTGGATAAAAATTATGACGAATTTGGGTTGTTTGGACAAAAAGAATACATGTAGGCCAAAATACTTGGATACCAACATAGCTATCTAAATAAAACTTAATCTAACCATCCTAAATAAGATCAATCCACTCTCTAACCATCTAACCACACACACACACACACACACACACACAACATATATAATATTAATATATATTATATATATATAGAGAGAGAGAGGAGAGAGAGAGAGAAGACACTAGTATATATATAATATATATATATTATATATAAAATATATATATATAATATATATATATATATAATATATATATATTATATATATATATATATATATATATATATTATAAAGAGACACACCAATCTAAATATAAAATAAATATGATACAATATGATACTATAAAGAACACATTAGGAACAACTCTCTAAAAATATAAATCTAATTAAAACACTAGTTAATCATTCCTACAATATATATATATATATATATATATATATATATATGCATACAAGTGTCCAAAATAGGGGTTTTTTCTACTAGGACACAATCACAACACAAAGGACACTCCTATGACCTCCAAATGGACACGAAATGGACACAAATAGAGATACAACCATGAGGGTCATTCCTATGGGTTCAAAATATTCCTATATACATGTAGGGATGGATTAGAGGAGAGATTATACCTTCCGGGAGAGAGATTCAAAGAAAAATCCTTCTGACATGACACCGACACGTAGAGATTCCAAAAGGACACGAATGAGCTCCGAATCTTCCCAAACTTGGCTAGCACCTTCTAACCATAGAGTAGAGGAGAAATGAAGAAGATTTGGTGGAAGAAGGGGTTGATTTGGAGATGAAATCAATGGAGGTTCCTCTCTAAATTAATTTGGGGAAGAACAAGAGAGAGAAAGTGGATGAAAACAAACATGAATGAAGGAGTGAATCACTCCTTATCCCCCCCATAGGTGGCTGCCCAAAAAGATGAGGTGTCCCCATTAGAAAAGTCCAAAATGCCCCCACTTCACCTATTTGATTTAAATTAGGAATGGGTTAAATGTTGAGGTCAATTTAGTCTAGTTTTAAGTCTCTAATTAAACTAAACCTATCCATAAATAATTAGTCTAACTACTAACTAAAATTAATATCATGTGGACTAAAATTAATATCATGTGGGCCATGCCTAACTAGTGTGTGGGTCCCACTAGAGTCAAACTACCCCCGGGTCCCCGTTTCAAGTCGGATTGAGTTGAAATTCGAACCCGACTCAAATAACCCCAAAACAATATCATAAATAATAAAATAAATTTCAACCCCAGAATAATATCATAAATAATAAAATAAATTTCAAAAATATTCAAAAAAATATAAAATGATAATAATACCCCTGTTTCTGAAAATTGGGGGTGACAAATCTATCCACCTTAAAAAATTTGTCCTCGAAATTAAAACCAAGCAATCACCAATTCAAAATATCAAAAAATCAAAAAGGTCCAATGACCAAAATACCCTTGGGCGAGAAATGACACTGAAAGTATCCTAATCACATGGTTAGGCTCCAGGTCAAACAGTCCCTAGGGTTTCACTAGTAAAACATCAAAATCACAAGTCATGGCTTAAAAATTTAAAATGATTAAAATCTCCAAAATCAAAGCATGAATTAAATGACAATAATTAAATGACTAAAATTATTGCATTTTAAAATTATACTCAAATAGAAACTAGGTGCTACAAGTCTATCCAGCTTAAAAGAATCATCCTCAAAAATTAAAACAAAGTAACCACAGAAAAATTCATGCAATTCGATAATCGTATGCGTCTGTCCAAAATCATGATACTCAAATCTCCGTCATGCCAGTGAGCAAGGCTATGATAATCATAGAGTTCTCGACTATGGTACATACCTCTAGAATCATGATATTTAAATTTTTTGCATTGCCGCATGCTTGGCAGCAAAAACCTTAAATTCCCACACCCGAAATATGACCCTAATCCGACTATATGTCCTCACTATGCCTGCTAGCATGACCCTAGAAGATTCTAAATCTCATAATCGAGACGACCTAGCCCATACGACTTATCTCAAAAGAAAAATTACATCACAAGAATAAATTTATCAAACGATCAAGGAACAGATGAAATCGAATTTTAAGACAGTTTATAAGAAGGCAAATGCGGAATAAGATCGAAAGATTGGAACCTGCTATCTACTCTACTGCCTGAGAACGAGTCACTGTCATCCTGAAGACAAATTGAACCCCAGAGATAAATATGGCACAAGATAAGATATTATCAAAGAAGGACAATTGAATTAAAATGCAAGAAGAGTTGTCATGGTAATCAAAGATCAGAATTTTCCTAAAATGTGATTGAGTAACTCCTATCATAACCTAGATCCTATGTCCTAGTCGCGGGCTCGTAATTAGTACTCTAAGTCGAGCACCATTACGAGATCGCACTATTTGTGACTCTTACCTGCATAGGCCACCACAAAAATGTGTCACAACCCGCACCCTGAAGAAGGGCACGAACACGTAGTTACGTCCAGCCTACGTCGCAGAATCGGCGGTAGAACGTTTATATAGGGTCTGTAAATACTAAAACAGATAAAGGTACCTGTATAGTATATACACTCCGAATGGAGGTGACATAGCAACAGTCTCAATCACAAAGTAAAACTAAGGTAGATAGCACGGATAGGAAAATATGATAGATGAAAACATGAAGTAAATCCAAGAACCACACAAGTCCAGAGCTATACACAAACAACCGAGAGTCACAGAAAATATATATAAGATACAACAAACTGAAAGCACTAGCTGGCTCGCAGGCCAGACAAACCTAACTAAACTATACTACTCAGGGTGAGCAAAGTCTAGTGGCTCTACCAACAAGCCACGGTCTAAATCTAGTCCATCAGACTCAACCCCATAGTAGGTCGGGCAATCAGCCTCAGAATCATCTGTAAAATTTGTCAACGTATCCTGTCAGAAAAATGAGCAAGTACAAACACCAACAGCAGTTCCATATGAATTGAGAAATACTATAAGAGACAGCAATAGTGAAATATAAGACAAAGATATTGGCGACTTAGAAACCATTTGAAAGCCGAGTTACAACCCTTGATCCAACAAGGACCAGAGTTGTAACCCTTCTTTCAAACGGGACTTAGTCTCAAATTATGGTACAGTATAAAGACAGATAGAGCATGTGAGTAATGGAATCATAGCATGGTGAGAAGTACAGAAAGTAAAGTTGAACTGGAATATAAGATACGCTAATAAATGTAAAGGTAATTTGAACTATTAGAGCGATATGTGATCGACTAGGGAAGCAAGAGATGGTTATCCACTTGGCCCGACAATCCGTGGTGTCCTCAACGGAGAGTCATGTCGTCCAACCTGGATAACTGGTAATGGGGTATCTGCTACACCCTACGTGAGGTGAGGGTGGCGCTAGCAAAATATAGTTACAGGGAGGCTTTGATCACATAACCCCAAATAATTCCTCCATCCCCAAATAGTATCAGGGATCCGGACATGGCACGTCATGACACGGGGTTCGAGAGCAGGGGGCCAGCCCACTCCCAAATCAGTGTCATATAAGTACAAAACACAGAAATATTACATACTCATATACCAAGGAAGTCCAGGAATAACATCTCATGACAGGATCCGACGTATACTAGTCCATGAACCGTCGTGTCAGGAATCATGTAAAATACTACAACTGAATCGGATATAGTAGATATCAAGACAATAAAAACTATCAGTGAATGTACTCGCCTGTGGTCCTGAGCTGATAAGGTGAACAGACGCTCAGAGAAATCACAGACCTAAAAAAAGATACTATATGTTAAAACATGGTTTAATAATAAAAGGAAAGCTAATCTAGTCATGATATGCAAGTCTAAGTCAAAACTAGGTCAAACTAAGTTACACCAAGCTAAACTAGGTCATACTAGGCCAAATTAGAACAAGCAAGGTCACAGAAAGTCAATCCAAGTCAACTAGGCAAATGTTGACTAACAGTTGACTTTCAGTCATTTGGTTAACTCTGGTTTGGTTTTGGGTTAATTATAGGTAAAGTGTTGACTCGTAGTTGACTTTGGTCAAAAAGTCAACTCTTGGTCAACGGGGGTCAAAACTAGACTAAACTACCCTTATCTAACCATTACCTACCAAGACAACCTATTTCTAACCCCATCTTAACAATCAAAACCCTTTCTTAGACTTTACCCCAAAATCCTACTTTTATCCTCTAAGATACTGATTTGTATCTTAGGATACTCACTCATCTATATCCTAAGACAACTAACGTAGATATTAGATACTAGTAAGATACCAACCTATATCTTACCCCAAGATACCATATACCTTAGCCCTATTGATATCATAATATCAATACCTTAGTTGAAAACCTAATACCTTAGTCTAGGTATAAATACCTTAACTACCAAGATACCAATCTTAGATATCTAATATCTATCATAAGCTACTTGCTAACCAATAACTTAGATTTCTAACCTTAGTTATCTAGGTAAACCCATACCTTACCTTGTAATAAGGTAAACCCATTACCTTAAGGTAAGATAAACCATTACCTTACTAAAACCTTAACCTCTAATACTATACCTTAAATATCTAGCCTCTAACCATTCACCCTAATTATTAGATAGACAATACCTTAGTAGCTAATACCTTAGTATAAAGTAAACCCCCTCTACCTTGTAGGTAAGTCCCCTTTATCTTGTAGGTAAATACATTACCTTAAGGTACTAGGCAAATATCCAAAATATCCTAAGATACCACTATGGTATCTCAAGATTACTCTATATCTAACTTATACCTCTAATATAAGATACTAACCAACTCTAACATATAACTTCTAACCATCTATTCTAACTTATAAACCTAACACAACTAACATCCACTAACTATATCTAACCAACATAACATATATGTATATATATCCGTCTCTAACTCTAACCAACTAACATATGTCATCTCTAACTAACTATAATATAGACTAACACAACTAATTATCTAACTTATACAGGCTATCACTATCTAACTTCTAAGATCTCTAACCTCTACATAGATTCTAACATAACCACTAACATACTAACATACCTATATATACAACATTTAAATTCATCTCTACTCCAATACTAACACACACACAAACACATATACCAAATTCACCACCCTTCTCTTCTAACACACCTACACACTCTATATACAAACACGCTACCACTCAACCAAAACACAAATTACTCAACAAACCACACTAGCCTCAAGTCAAATAGGATGGCATGATCCTCCCAACTCTCTCACCTTCACAACACATACACTACACTACCATCTATACAACATCAAATACACACTAGCAAATCCTCTATCAATCTCACTTCTCTCCACTAACCACACACATCCTTATCTCATTCAAACACACACACACACTATACTAACATATATTACATAACAATAATACATACATATATATATACACATATATGTACTATATCATATATATTCTTGACAATCTATGATACCTACATTCACATGATATCCATACTAGGCTCATAGGTTACACAAAATGCCTACGTCGCATAGTCACTCTTCTACTTAAAATCAATACTGTACCAATTGGGCCTTCACTAAATTCTAAGATTAAAGTATGTTATAGATCTTCGTGTTAGCTTTCCGAAACTTCAAACGGATCGCATTTTTATGTCCGGAAGCTCCCGAAATCGCGAAAATACCGAAACGCGTTCGTCTTTCGTACAGCTGACACTCAAACAATTCTACAGAAATTTCTAAATATATTTGGCTTATTAAAATATATATTTGGAAAGCTAACTTTGATACGCTTCTTTTAAAAAAACGGGAGGTTAATTGGAGTTATGAGCTAAAAGTTATGGCATTTCTAAGTTGCTCTAGCTACTAAAAACGTGGATAAAAATTATGACGAATTTGGGTTGTTTAGACAAAAAGAATACATGTAGGCCAAAATACTTGGATACCAACATAGCTACTAAATAAAACTTAGGGCCCGTTTGGTTTGCAAGATTGGACAACGTAATAAATTGGTATTACGTTGTCAATCTAACTCGGGTGTTTGGTTGAACAAAAAAATTAGATGTAATGTAGTCGCGATTACAAGTTTGATTACATTACATCAGTTTTCTAAACTCAATTACATTATAAACCTATGTAATCACAATTACATTACAACTTAAGCGGAAGGTTGGTATGCTATAATTTGGTCTTTTTGTTCGTTTTTGGTGATTTTTTGTTGTTTTTGTTGTTTTTTGTCGTTTTTTGTCATTTTTGTTCATTTTTTGTCATTTTTGTTCGTTTTTTGTCATTTTGTGTTCGTTTTTTGTCATTTTATGTTGTTTTTGTTTATTTTTTGTCGTTTTTTGTCGTTTTTTGTTCGTTTTTTGTATTTTTGTTCGTTTTGGTTGTTTCTGTTTATTTTTTGTTCGTTTTTGTCCTTTTTTGTTGTTTTTTCGTTTTTTTGTTGTTTTGTTCGTTTTTGTCATTTGTGTTCGTTTTTGTTCGTTTTTGTTTGTTTTTGTCGTTTTTGTCCTTTTTGTTGTTTTTGTCGTTTTTGTCTTCTTCTTTTTTTTTCGTTTTTGTTCGTTTTTTGTCATTTGTGTTCGTTTTTCGTTGTTTTTGTTTGTTTTTTTGTCGTTTTGTCCTTTTTTGTTGTTTTTGTTCCTTTTTGTTTTTTGTCGTTTTGTTCGTTTTTTGTAATTTTTGTTTGTTTTTTTGTCGTTTTTGTCCTTTTTTTGTTCATTTTTTGTCGTTTTTGTCATTTTTGTTCGTTTTTGGTTTTTTTTTTATTTTTTTGTCGTTTTTGTCGTTTTGTTTTTTTGTCCCTTTTTGTCATTTTTGTTCTTTTTTGTCATTTTTGTTCGTTTTTTGTTATTTTTATTTATTTTTTTTTTGTCGTTTTTTTTCTTTCTTTTTGTTCTTTTTGCCCTTTTTGTCGTTTTTTTCATTTTTTGCTCTTTTTTTTATCGTTTTTGTTCAATTTTTTACGTTTTTTTTAACTTTTTGTCGATTTTGCACATTTTTGCCGTTTTGCATGTTTTTATCGATTTTTGTCGACCTTGTACGTTTTTGTTCGTTTTTTAATCTTTTTGTCATTTTTGCTCGTTTTAATTTTCTTTATTTTTTGTCTTTTTTCGTATTTTCATTTTTTGTCATTTCTGTTCCTTTGTATCGTTTATATTTTTTTGTTCTTTTTTATCTTTTTTGTCATTTTTTCTTTTTTGTCGTTTTTGTTCATTTTTTGACTTTTTTTTTGTTTTTGGTCTTTTTCGTCTTTTTTTTCCTTCATTTATGTTGTTTTTTGTCAATTTTTTTTGTTTTTTGTCAATTTTTTTTTAATTATTGGTCACTTTTTATGGTTTTCACATTTTGATCTTTTTTTTGTCGTTTTTCTTTTTATCGCTTTTTCATTTTTGATTTTTTTCCTTCTGTTTTGTTCGTTTGTCATTTTTTGTATTTTATCGTTTTTCTCGTTTTTGGTCTTTTTTAGCAGAAAACAAACCATTTTTCCCTTTTATTTATTATTTATTTTTAATTTTTTTCTTTTTAATTTTTTTTAAAAAAATTTAGTGATCCACTTTTTAAATTTTATGTTGTATTTAAAAATGAAAATAAATTAGAAACTTAATTACATTACATGGTAAACCAAACATATGAATGCAATTGACGTTATATTACATGGTTTGATTACATGCTTCAACCAAACATAGTAATGTAATTGTAATTCCATTACATTACAAACTCAATTACATTACAAATCCAATTCCATTACAATTACGATTACATTACAATGAACCAAACGCAACCTTATTCTAACCATCCAAATAAGATCAATCCACTCTCTAACCATCTAACCACACACACACATACATATATATAGAGACACTAGTTATATATATGGCTTAATTGCAACTTGATACCCTCAACTATTCCCATTTTTCAAATTGATACCCTAAACTTTTTTTTGTAACAACTTGATACCCTGAAATAAAAGGACGAAAATATCCCTAATATAATTTCAAAACACACCCCTCCACCCAAAAACTATTCTGCTAAAAAGTAAAAGGGAGGGATAATTTTGTCCTTTTTTAAATTTTGGGTATCAGATTGAAAATAATAAATAGTTGATGGTATAAGTTGTTGAGTAAAAAAGTTTAGGATATCAAGTTGAAAAACAGGAATAGTTGAGGGTATCAAGTTACAATTAAGCCTATATATATTATATATATATATATATATCTATATATATATATATATATATATATATAAAGAGACAAATAAATAAAATATATATTATATATATATAATATATATTATATATAATATATATATTATATATATATAGATATATATATATATATAAAGAGACACACCAATCTAAATATAAAATAAATATGATACAATATGATACTATAAAGAACAAATTAGGAACAACTCTCTAAAAATATAAATCTGAGATTAAAACACTAATTAATCATTCCTACAATATATAATATGCATACAAGTGTCCAAAATAGGAGTTTTTCCCACTAGGACACAATCACAACACAAAGGACACTCCTATGACCTCCAAATGGACACGAAATGGACACAAATGGAGATACAACCATGAGGGCCATTCCTATGGGTTCAAAATATTACTATATCATGTAGGGATGGATTAGAGGAGAGATTAACCTTCCGGGAGAGAGATTCAAAGAAAAATCCTTCCGACACGACACCGACACGTAGAGATTCCAAAAGGACACGAACGAGCTCCGAATCCTCCCAAACTTGGCTAGCACCTTCTAACCATAGAGTAGAGGAGAAATAAAGAAGATTTGGTGGAAGAAGGGGTTGATTTGGAGATGAAATCAATGGAGGTTCCTCTCTAAATTAATTTGGGGAAGAACAAGAGAGAGAAAGTGGATGAAAACAAATGAATGAAGGAGTGACTCACTCCTTATCCCCCCATAGGTGGCTGACCAAAAAGGTGAGGTGTCCCCATTAGAAAAGTCCAAAATGCCCCCACTTGACCTATTTGATTTAAATTAGGAATGGGTTAAAGGTTGAAGTCAATTTAGTCTAGTTTTAAGTCTCTAATTAAACTAAACCTGTCCATAAATAATTAGTCTAACTACTAACTAAAATTAATATCATGTGGACTAAAATTAATATCATGTGGGGCATGCCTAACTAGTGTGTGGGTCCCACTAGAGTCAAACTACCCCCCGGGTCCCCATTTCAAGTCGGATTGAGTTGAAATTCGAACCCGACTCAAATAACCCCAAAACAATATCATAAATAATAAAATAAATTTCAACCCCAGAATAATATAATAAAAATAAAATAAATTTCAAAAATATTCAAAAAATACAAAATGACAAAAATACCCCTGTTTCTGAAAACTGGGGGTGACAAATCTATCCACCTTAAAAAATTTCGTCCTCGAAATTAAAACTAAGTTATCACCAATTCAAAATATCAAATAAATCAAAGAGGTCCAATGACCAAAATACCCTTGGGCCAGAAATGACACTGAAAGTATCCTAATCACATGGTTAGGCTCCAGGTCAAAACGTCCTAGGGTTTACTAGTAAAACATCAAATCACAAGTCATGGCTTAAAAATTTAAAATGATTAAAATCTCCAAAATCAAAACATGAATTAAATGACAATAATTAAATGACTAAAATTATTGCATTTTAAAATTATACTCAAATAGAAACTAGGTGCTACAAGTTTATCCACCTTAAAAGAATCATCCTCAAAAATTAAAATAAAGTAACCACAGAAAAATTCATGTAATTCGATAATCGTATGCGTCTGTCCAAAATCATGATACTCGGAATCTCCGTCATGCCAGTGAGCAAGGCTACGATAATCATAGAGTCCTCGACTATGGTACATACCTCTAGAATCATGGTATTTAAAATTTTTGCATTGCCGCATGCTTGGCAGCGAAAACCTTAAATTCTCACACCCAAGAAATATGACCCTAATCCGACTATATGTCCTCACTATGCCTGCTAGCATGACCCTAGAAGATTCTAAAGTCTCATAATCGAGACGACCTAGCCCATACGACTTATCTCAAAAGAAAAATTACATCACAAGAACAAATTTATCAAACGATCAAGGAACAGATAAAATCGAATTTCAAGACAGTTTATAAGAAGGCAAATGCAGAAAGAGATCAAAAGATTGGAACCTGCTATCTACTCTGCTACTGCCTGAGAACGAGTCACTGTCATCCTGAAGACGAATTGAACCCTAGAGATAAATATGGCACAAGATAAGATATTATCAAAGAAGGACAATTGAATTCAAATGCAAGAAGAGTTGTCATGGTAATCAAAAGATCGAAATTTTTCTAAAATGTGATTGAGTAACTCCTATCATACCCTAGATCCTACGTCCTAGTCGCAGGCTCGTAATTAGTACTCTAAGTCGAGCAAGATCGCACTATTTGCGACTCTGACGTGCATGGGCCACCACAAAAATGTGTTACGACCCGCACCCTGAAGAGGGGCACGAGCACGTGGTTACGTCCAGCCTACGCCGCAGAATCGGCGATAGAACACTGTATATAGGGTCTATAAATACTAAAACAGATAAAGGTACCTGTATAGTATATACACTCTGAATGGAGGTGACATAGCAATACAGTCACAATCACAAAGTAAAACTAAGGTAGATAGCACGGATAGGAAAATACGATAGATGGAAATAGGAAGTAAATCCAAGAACCACACAAGTCCAGAGCTATACACAAACAACCGAGAGTCACAAAAAATATATATAAGATACTACAAACTGAAAGTACTAGCTGGCTCACAGGCCAGACAAACCTAACTAAACTATACTACTCAGGGTGAGCAAAGTCTAGTGGCTCTGCCAACAAGCCACGGTCTAAATCTAGTCCATCAGACTCAACCCCATAGTAGGTCGGGCAATCAGCCTCTGAATCATCTTTAAATTTGTCAACGTATCCTGTCAGGAAAATGAGCAAGTACAAACACCAACAGCAGTTCCATATGAATTGATAAATACTATAAGAGACAGCAATAATAAAATACAAGACAAAGATATAGGCGACTTGGGAACCATTTGAAAGCCGAGTTATAACCCTTGAACCAAACAAGGACCAGAGTTGTAACCCTTCTTTCAAACAGGACTTAGTCTCAAATCATGGTACAGTATAAAGACAGATAGAGCATGTGAGTTATGGAATCATAGCATGGTGAGAAGTACAGAAAGTAAAGCTGAACTGGAATATAAGATACGCTAATAAATGTAAAAGGTGATTTGAACTATTAGAGCGATATGTGATCGGCTAGGGAAGCAAGAGATGGTTATCCACTTGGCCCGACAATCCGCGGTGTCCTCAACAGAGAGTCATGTCGTCCAACCTGGATAACTGGTAATGGGATATCTGCTACACCCTACGTGAGGTGAGGGTGGCGCTAGCAAAATATAGTTACAGGGAGGCTTTGATCACATAACCCCTAATAATTCCTCCATCTCCAATAGTATCACAGATCCGGACATGGCACGTCATGACACGGGGTTCGAGAGCAGGGGGCCAGCCCACTCCCAAATCAGTGTCTATATAAGTACAGAAACACAGAAATATCACATACTCATATACCAAGGGAGTCCAGGAATAACATCTCATGACAGGATCCGACGTATACTAGTCCGTGAACCGTCGTGTCAGAAATCATGTAAACACTATAACTGAATCGAATATAGTAGATATCAAGACAATAAAAACTATCAGTGAATGTACTCGTCTGTGGTCCTGAGCTGATAAGGTGAACAGACGCTCAGAGAAATCACAGACCTAAAATAAGGTACTATATGTTAAAACATGGTTTAATAATGAAATAAAAGCTAATCTAGTCATGATATGCAAGTCTAAGTCAAAACTAGGTCAAACTAAGTCACACCAAGCTAAACTAGGTCATACTAGGCCGAATTAGAACAAACAAGGTCACAGGAAGTCAATCCAAGTCAAACTAGGCAAATGTTGACTAACAGTTGACTTTCAGTCAATTGGTTAACTCTGGTTTGGTTTTGGGTAATTCTAAGTAAAGTGTTGACTCGTAGTTGACTTTGGTCAAAAAGTCAACTCTTGGTCAACGGGGGTCAAAACTAGACTAAACTACCCTTATCTAACCATTACCTACCAAGACAACCTATTTCTAACCCCATCTTAACAATCAAACCCTTTCTTAGACTTTACCCCAAAATCCTACTTTTATCCTCTAAGATACTGATTTGTATCTTAGGATACTCACTCATCTATATCCTAAGACAACTAACGTAGAAATTAGATACTAGTAAGATACCAACCTATATCTTACCCCAAGATACCATATACCTTAGCCCTATTGATATCCTAATATCAATACCTTAGTTGAAAATCTAATACCTTAGTCTAGGTATAAATACCTTAACTACCAAGATACCAATCTTAGATATCTAATATCTATCATAAGCTACTTGCTAACCAATAACTTAGATTTCTAACCTTAGTTATCTAGGTAAACCCAATACCTTACCTAGTAATAAGGTAAACCCATTACCTTAAGGTAAGATAAACTATTACCTTACTAAAACCTTAACCTCTAATACTAATACCTTAAATATCTAGCCTCTAACCATTCACCCTAATTATTAGATAGACAATACCTTAGTAGCTAATACCTTAGTATAAAATAAACCCCCTCTACCTTGTAGGTAAGTCCCCTTTATCTTGTAGGTAAATACATTACCTTAAGGTACTAGGCAAATACCCAAAATTTCCTAAGATACCACTATGGTATCTCAAGATATTACTCCATATCCTAACTTATACCTCTAATATAAGATACTAACCAACTCTAACATATAACTTCTAACCATCTATTCTAACTTATAAACCTAACACAACTAACATCCACTAACTAATATCTAACCATAATATATATGTATATATCCGTCTCTAACTCTAACCAACTAACATATGTCATCTCTAACTAACTATAATATAGACTAACACAACTAATTATCTAACTTATACAAGCTATCACTATCTAACTTCTAAGATATCTCAAACCTCTACATAGATTCTAACATAACCACTAACATACTAACATACTTATACATACAACATTTAAATTCCTCTCTACTCCAATACTAACACACACACAAACACATATACCAAATCTACCATCCTTTTCTTCTAACACACCTACACACATCTATATACAAATACGCTACCACTCAACCAAAACACAAATTACTCAACAAACCACACTAGCCTCAAGTCAAATAGGATGGCATGATCCTCCCAACTCTCTCACCTTCATATCACACACACTACACTACCATCTATACAACATCAAACACACACTAGCAAATATCCTTTATCAATCTCACTTCTCTCCACTAACCACACACATCCTTATCTCATTCAAACACACACACACTATACTAACATATATTACATAACAATAATATATATATATATATATATATATATATATATATATATATATATATATGTACTATATCATATATATTCTTGACAATCTATGATACCTACATTCACATGATATCCATACTAGGCTCATAGGTTACACAAAATGCCTACGTCGCATAGTCACTCTTCTACTTAAAACCAATACTGTACCAATTGGGCCTTCACTAAATTCTAAGATTAAAGTATGTTATAGCTCTTCGTGTTAGCTTTCCGAAACTTCAAACGGATCGCATTTTTGTGTCCGGAAGCTCCCGAAATCGCAAAAACACCGAAACGTGTTCGTCTTTCGTACAGCTGACACTCAAACAATTCTACAGAAATTTCTAAATGAATTTAGCTTATTAAAATATATATTTGGAAAGCTAACTTCGATACGCTTCTTTTTAAAAAAACGGAAGGTTAATTGGAGTTATGAGCTAAAAGTTATGGCATTTCTAAGTTGCTCTAGCTACTAAAAACGTGGATAAAAATTATGACGAATTTGGGTTGTTTGGACAAAAAATACATGTAGGCCAAAATACTTGGATACCAACATAGCTATCTAAATAAAACTTATTCTAACCATCCTAAATAAGATCAATCCACTCTCTAACCATCTAACCACACACACACATATATATAGAGAGACACTATATATATATATATATATATATATATATATATATATATATATATATATATAAAGAGACACACCAATCTAAATATAAAATAAATATGATACAATATGATACTATAAAGAACACATTAGGAACAACTCTTTAAAAATATAAATCTGAGATTAAAACACTAATTAATCATTCCTACAATATATATATATATGCATACAAGTGTCCAAAATAGGGGTTTTTCCCACTATGACACAATCACAACACAAAGGACACTCATATGACCTCCAAATGGACACGAAATGGACACAAATGGAGATACAACCATGAGGGTCATTCCTATGGGTTCAAAATATTCCTATATACATATAGGGAAGGATTAGAGGAGAGATTATAACTTTCGGGAGAGAGATTCAAAGGAAAATCCTTCCGACACGACACCGACACGTAGAGATTCCAAAAGGACACGAACGAGCTCCAAATCCTCCCAAACTTGGCTAGTACCTTCTAACCATAGAGTAGAGGAGAAATGAAGAAGATTTGGTAGAAGAAGGGGTTGATTTGGAGATGAAATCAATGGAGGTTCCTCTCTAAATTAATTTGGGGAAGAACAAGAGAGAGAAAGTGGATGAAAACAAATGAATGAAGGAGTGACTCACTCCTTATCCCCCCCATAGGTGGCTGCCCAAAAAAGTGAGGTGTCCCCATTAGAAAAGTCCAAAATGCCCCCACTTGACCTATTTGATTTAAATTAGGAATGGGTTAAAGGTTGAGGTCAATTTAGTCTAGTTTTAAGTCTCTAATTAAACCAAACCTATCCATAAATAATTAGTCTAACTACTAACTAAAATTAATATCATGTGGACTAAAATTAATATCATGTGGGCCATGCCTAACTAGTGTGTGGGTCCCACTAGAGTCAAACTACCCCCCGGGTCCCCATTTCAAGTCGGATTGAGTTGAAATTCCAACCCGACTCAAATAATCCCAAAATAATATCATAAATAATAAAATAAATTTCAAACCCAGAATAATATCATAAATAATAAAAGAAATTTCAAAAATATTTAAAAAATACAAAATGACAAAAATATCCATGTTTCTGAAAACTGGGGTGACAACTACCCCTAGTTCGGAGCATTTCTTCGTAAGCAGTCTGGTCGAAGTGCACAACCAGAGTCTTCTTTATCGATCCGATCGACACATCATCATATTGAGCAATTACTTTCTCGTCAGAGGAGAAAGTCGTCCCCAGCGGAGTCGCCATTTTGTTTCACTTAACAAAATACCTAAAATTGGCTTTTGAAAGAAAACTAGAAAAAGTACAAAATTACAAATTGTTTCTGGGAAGTATTGCTATGGAAGTCTGATCTGAGAGCGATCACTTTGTTCCTTGGACCATACTGTTAGGGTTATATACTAAAAGCATCACTTTTGTAGTAACCTTATTTCCTTAATTCAGAATAAGAATCATATGGGCAAATGTTTGCATATTGTATTTGTTGCAAGTGTTAATGCAAATGTCTGATATTCTATATTGTAGATAATATGGTGTGTGGTGTAACACAGAAGATCATATTATCAGTTCCCTATGGAGTATATAAATATTTCACAACCTAGATGGACTTGGACAATCTATTGGAAAGATTGTAGTGTAATCTGGTATTAGTCTATCTTGACTATAGGTTTATACTAGCACACTTTGTGTGTATTGAACATGACCACTTGAGGTTGTTCTCTTTGTACTGACTACATAAGAGAACAAACATCTTTGTTATTATGGATGCTTGTGCTCTTAATTCGGATATAATAACAGATATGTATATGCAGTGTGCATTACTTTGACTCATAAAAAAGTGAGATTCATTATGGATCAACAACCTCTATGAATTGGATAATAATATTGTATATATGATGGGCTATTGATTATAAATGGAATTCATGTCCCGATACATCGAGTTGATGATGTCCCCTTAAGGAGCTCATAAGGATTGTCATGTAAACCCTGCAAGTGGATTATATCCGACATGACAAATAAAGTTGAGCGGTACTACTTAAGTATAAAAGATGTCAAATCAATATAGTTTTCAGTAACTTAATTTGATCGACGGACATACGATATTTTAACATGGGAAGCCAAACGAGTATATAATAAAAGGAGCCCATAAACATAATTTGGGATTATGGAGGTAGGGCAACAATAGCTCATTAGTGGACCGAGCTATTATTAATGGGCCTGGATTGTGTGTTCGGGCTGAACATGGGATATCCAGATCCGTTAGGAGGCCTAACCCTAATTTCTCTTCATGGTCCCTGACGTAGCCTATATATATCCTCTATTCTCTGGCCGCCAGATTACTGATCAGAAATTAAATACTTTCTCTAAATTCGTGATTCACGTAAGGAGAGAAAGAGATGGCTGCCAAGGAGAAGAAAAGGTTGGGAGATCGTCGTCCACACGACGTCCAACTCGAGGAAGGAATACGTGCAGAAGATCTTGCAGTCGTCCGCTCGAGATTGCCAGGAATTAATTGTCTTCTTTCCGCTGCAGGTATAAATCATGAACCCTAGTTTCTGCCTATGAAGGGTTAGAATACGTATTAGATCTTTTTAACTTTCTATCGATCAATACGCACACCAAAGAAAGGGTCCTGGGAATCCCCAGCTCTATCACATACGATGATGATAAAGAAAACTGCTTGAAGAAGACGAAAAATCGGAAGAACTAAGTCACCAGAAAGGTATCGAGCAACGGCACTGATGGCACAGTCGAATGCTTTCCTGCTTTTCTTTACCCTTTTTTTGAGAAAAAGTTGAAAAAATGCTTCTGAGAATATCACTCTGAAAGTATGAGCTTTCTCAGAATCTCCTCCTCTGTATCTCTCTTGATCTCTTGATCATGTCTGTGCTAAAAATAAGTCTATTTATAGACTAGACTCTCTGTGCGTAAAAAGCAACAAAGTTGGGTCTCTATGCAAGTAACTATCACCCACGATGAAAATCATTCTCTACGCATGATGACACGTGTCCCATGTAGAGTTTTGATCTCTACGTATGGTGACACGTGTCCACTACTTCAACAAAATAGGAAGAGCATGTACACACGTTACTCGATAAGTGTGGCATGAAAGCCACGTAAGCAGACCACGTTCTCATGTAGCCAGAAAAGATCGGCGTAAAAATGACCCAAAATATACTTCCTGCGTAAAGTAGCAGACTGGGCGTAAAATAACCCAAAATAAACTTTCCGCGTAAAGTGGCTGAAAAGTAGCCTTAAGAATAAAATTAGCTCAAATAAACTTAACGTGCACAACAGCCTTGAGCGTAAAAAAGTTCGAATAGCTTTCGTGCGTAAAAGAAGCAATCTCTTGAGCGTAAAGTAGCACATCTGCACACTAAACGACAAGTATTGGGTTTGGTGTAAATCTAATCTTTTTGGCTTCTGTGCAATCCACTGTCAAAAAATCATTATGTCAGAATAGTATCACGCGTATTAAATGCAATGTGGACAACCTGTCTCCCGCGTAAAGTTTTGAGGATGGCTCTCGCGTAAAGTAGCTCGCGTAGAGTTTTATTCTGTTTGATTTCTGCGTAAAGTCTTAGTGTGACTCTGTTTGACTTGCATAAAGCTCTCAACTTCTTTGACTTGGTCCATGAAGCACTTTTTACGCTTCTACACTGACCTAGAGTTGACCAGAGTTGACCAGTTGACCAAAAGTCAATTGTAAGTCAACCCTTGACCCAGATTGACCTAGTTTGACTTGGATAGACTTCATGTGACCTTGTTTGACCTTGGTTGTCCTAGTGTGGCCTAGTTTGGCCTAGTATGACCTAGTTTAGCTTGGTGTGACTTAGTTTGACCTAGTTTTGACTTAGACTTGCATATCATGACTAGATTAGCTTTTCTTTCATTATTAAACCCTGTTTGGACTCATAGTATCTCATCTTTAGGTCTGTGATTACTCTGAGCATCTTTTCACCTTATCAGCTCAGAACCACAGGCGAGTACATTTACTGATAGTTTTTATTGTTTTGATATCTGCTATATCCGATTCAGTTGTAGTGTCTTACTTGATTTCCAGACACGATAGTTCACGGACTAGTATATGTTGGATCATGACATGAGATGTTGTTCCTGGATTACTTGGTATATTGGTACATTTTCTGTCTTGTTCCCTGTACTTGTATAGACACCGATTCCTAAGGGAACTTGCTACCCTTTTACGGAATCCCGTGTCATAACGTGTCATGTCTGGATCCTTTATACTATTCGGGGATGGGGAGTTATTAGTGGTTGTGTGATCAAAATCCATACTTGTTCTTCATACTTGTACTTGTTCTTGTGCATAGCTATACCCTCGCTCACGACGGGTAAAGCCTGACCCCACTTGTTCATAACTTTCCATGGTGGCCGGCCTTATCCTGCTCCGTTGTACACTTGTTCATAGCCGGTCAGATGGAAAGCCTGATCATGTTTCCCAAGCCGATCACATAATGCACTAATAATTCAAGACATATTTTTTATTTATTTATCATAGGAGGCTAAGTTCTGTTCGGGAGAAGGGTTACAACCCCGGTCCTTGTTTGGTTTAAGGGTTGTAACTCGGCTTCCGAATAGTTCCCAAGTCATCCTATATATTATCGTCCTATTCAGTACTCACATCTTATTATATATTTACTATTAATTTTGTCTTGTATTTCACATGTTCTATATGCTCTTATGCTGTACCTTGATTGGAGGCTAGGTTCTGTTCGGGAGAAGGGTTACAATCCCAGTCCTTGTTTGGTTTACGGGTTGTAGTTCGGCTTTCGAATGGCTCACAAGTCATCCCATATCTTTGTCTTATATTTCATTATACTGCCTCTTATTGAATTTGTTAATTTATATGGAACTGCTGTTAGTGTTTGTACTTGCTTATTTTCCTGACAGGATACCGTTGATATATATTATAGATGTTTTTGAGGCAGACTGCTCGACCTATTACGGGGTCGAGATAGATGGAGACTCAGGCCAGGACTGTGGCCTGTTAGTTGAGCCACTAGACTTTGCACTCCCAGAGTAGTTAGCTTAGTTAAGGCTTGCCTGGACTGCGATCCAGCTTTTGTTTTAGACTGTAGTAGCTTATAGTTATATATTTGTGACTCTGTGATGTTGTTTGTTTCTCTTCGACTGTGTTGGATGTTGTCCTCATTTCCTGTTTTCACATCTATCATATTTCCTTTTCGTACTATCTATCTTAGTTTTATTTTGTGATTGAGTTATGCCATATATATTCCTCTGTGCGGAGATGACAGGTACCCTTATACTGTTTAGTGTAGTTTTTGTAGACGACCTATATAGCGTTTAACTGTCGATTCTGCGGCGTAGACTGGACGTACCCACGTGTTCGTGCCCCTAATCAGGGTGTGGGTCGTGACAGTAATCCAGTTACAAAATCCATGGTAATGTGCTCCCATTTCCATTCTGGGATCGGTAAAGGTTGAAGAAGTCCAGCTGGTCTCTGATGTTGGGCTTTAACTTGCTGACAAACCAAATAACGAGAGACAAACCAGGCTATCTCCCTCTTCATGCCATTCTGTAACGCCCCATAAGCCAGAATACTGGAGAGCGGAGGCATACATAGCCAGTTACGTATATTGAAATGGAATCAACCTCGCTATACGGTCACGGCTGTCTAGATACATGAGGGTTTAACTGCAAGCCATCAGTCTCTTGTGATCATGAACAAGCCTATTGTCTCAATCTCAAGCAAGTAGCAGCAGTTACAAGATGTTAGAGCATCAAATATAAAATAGTAAGGCGTCCCATACATTACATATTTGGATGATCATGAAGCTAGTTGTAACATCCATATTCGGAATACGTATTTTATCAGGCTTATACGTATTTCGGACCTGTATTTTATTTTCTTGGATTTTGGCATGTACTTGTAATTGACTTGACTTACGGATTTTGGTTCTCGTAATTGGGTTTTTACATGGCTTGGTTTATTTTGTGGAGAGGGTTTGGTTTGGTTTGGTTATCATGAGAGGAACACCTTAACCTATTCTCCACCCTCATTCTACCACAACCCACCATCATAAATCCCCACCTACTTTTCTCTCTCCTCATTTTTTTATTTATTTCTTCTTCTTCTTCCTTCCTCTACACAACACCATCACCTATAGGCAAGTGCACCTTGCCACCACATGAGAACCACTTTTTATTTGTCCATTAGCTAGATTAGGCCATGGTGAACAACATTAGAACTTGACATTTTGTGATTTGGAGTTTCCATTATTCTAGATCTAAGTTTTCCCCATTTTCAGATTTACATGGTTTTGATCTATTTAAGTTGTGTTTTTGTGGATTTTGATGCTTCCATGTGGAAGAGAATTCAATTTTACTCAAGTTAGAACTTTGAAAATCTAGATTTGGCTTTGATTTGACAAAGATATGGAAATTTGAATTCTTGGTGTTCTTGGTGTTCTTCTCGGCCTAAAGTAGCAGCCTGCAGCCTGCGCTCTTTAGCGCAGTGCTGGACTGCGCATCCCCTCTCTCGGCCTGCGCTCTTTAGCGCAGTGCCAACCGTGCAGCTTGCCTCTTGGCGAACTGCGCTCAACCCGAGTGCGCATGGATTCATGCGCAGTCCGTTCATGCGCAGTCTGCTCCTGCGCAGTCCATTCATGCGCAGTCTGCTCATGCGCAGTCCGTCCCTACGCAGTCTGACCCTGCGCCATCCATTCCTGTGCAACCTGATCCAGCGTAATCCATCTGCTGCGCCATCCACCCCTGCGCAGTTGGTACCCTGCGCAGCTCACCCCTGCGCAGTTGGCTCCTGGCGCACTTGGCTCCTGGCGCACTTGACTCCTGCGCAATCCAACCCCCTGACCCCTTGCGCAATCCATTGGCTCTTGGAGTTTTGGTTTTATTTCTCTAAGCTTGGCTCTTCTATAGCCCTGTATATTAATATTTTATTAGATATTTTACGCCCATTTTATATCCTTACGCCTTTTGTCATGAACTTGATTTTACATAATATATTTAGAATGACTATTGTATATGGCATGGTATGACAAGAACTAGCATAACACGACAGTGACCCGTAGTGGTGCACTCCTGACATGACCAACCTGACCTGATAGTGGCCCGTCGTGGCGCACTCCTGACAAGTACCCTGACATGATTAATCTTGATACTTGATAACTTGATAGTGGCCCATGGCGGCGCACTCTTGACTTGTACCTGACTTGACTTGTAACTTGTAACTTGTAACTTGACTTGACTTGATGCTGTTGCGACGGCTAACTTGACTTGTATAATCAACTTGACACCGTAGGTGTTCCTGCTTGCTTGCTTGTACAATCCACTTGTCTTGTCTTGCATCATGTCTAGGACGTGACTCCCTGGTTCCCACGGTCAGGGATTCACACTGAATATGGATCAGGCTAATGACTAGATCAAAGTGTAGTTCATAGAGAATTTCCAGTCACAGGCAATCTCGTTATCTGGGCGCTTTAATTGGACTTGTAGCTTGCCGACGAGTAGAGCACATTTCCAGCACACCGTCGCGTGTTGCACCCTCTAAGTCACCTAAGGGTACATTTGTCTCCCGGACGATGTACCCACCTATAACTCTCAACCCGCGGAAGGATAACTGGATAGTCTGCAGGGCTTGGGACTGGGAGTTTCTCACTTGCATCTTGTTAGTAATTAGGCTTGTGATAACCCTAGTTAGTTAAGTAGTAAGCCGTTGTACTTGCTTGGCCGTGATTGATTGGATGGAGTCTAGTCCCGCTTGTCCTGTCCTGATCCTGTACAAGGTTATGACATGACATGACTACTCGTGCTTTACCTTAATCATGATTAATTACAGGTCCTGATTTCTTGTATTTTATCTTGCCGATAAATGGTGGGAGAAACCAAGTTCCGTTCAGACGAAGGGTTACAACCCCGATCCTTGTTTGGTTTACGGATTGTAACCTGGTTATCTGAAGAGTTCCATGGTTATCTCATCGTATATCACTTGCCAGGTTTCTCCTTAATAATTGTCTTTATTATGTAATTATTTTCTTATGTTCTGATATGCTGGCTTTTGTTCTTATTTTGTGGCCTCCTTTGTGGCACTTGCTCTTTCTGGGGTTTGACCCAGCTGGTTTTGTGTGGCCAGATTCCGGAGCAGCACCCGAGGATCTATCGAACCTCCAGCCCGATGGTGGCGACTAGACGGAACCCGGGCTACGAGTGGGTTTTCTATTTTGTTTCGCTCACTCTATTGTAAATTATTCTTTTGAGGCGTTTAGCCGACGAGCACCTGTTAGCTCGATGTACTTTTACTTACTGTCTGCCTACAGGCTGTAAACATGATTAACAAATCCTAGGGTTGATCATGTATGACTTAACTCTTGCTAGTCCTAGTATTTTGTACGACTAGCTTCATGATCAGCTGATATGTAATATTTGGGACGCCTTTTATTATATATTTGGTGGTCAAACATCTTGTGATTATATTATTTGCTTGAGATTGAGACAGTAGGCTTGACCTTAAGAGACTGTTGGCTTGTAGTAAACCCTCATATCTAGACAGCCGTGACCGTATAGTTGAGATGTATTCTATTTCAATATACGTAGCTGGCTATGTTCGCCCCCGCTCTCCAGTATTCTGGTTCTGGGGCGTGACACTAGTCGTATAAAATGTGAAGACTAGCAAGAGTTTCAGTCATACATGATCAACCCTAGGATTTGTTAATCATGCTACAGCCCGTAGGCAGACAGTAAGTAAAGTGCAATCGAGCTAACACGTGCTCGTCGGCTAAACGCCTCAAAAGAATATTTTTACAATAGAGTAGGAGAGCAAAATAAAACCTACTTGTTGTCAGGGTTACGCCTGGTGGTCACCATCTGGCTGGAAGATAGGGAGATCCTCTGGAGCTGCTCCGGTAGCTGGCCACGCAAAACCAGCTGGGTCAGATCCCAGAAAGAGCAAGTGTCACAAAGGAGGCTTCACTTAAGAACTAAAACCAGAAATTAGCACAAAATATAATTATACAAGAAAACTAGAGATATGAAAAAATCAAGATGATATACGATAAGATAACCATGGGACTATTCAGATAACCAAGTTACAACCCTTAAACCAAACAAGGACCGGGGTTGTAATCCTTCATCTGAACGGAACTTGGTTTTCCACCATTTATCGATAAAATAAGGCACAAGCAATCAGGCCATGTTACAATCTTGTACAGGATCAGGAAAAGACTAGACTGGGTTAGACTCCATCCAATCAATCATGGCCAAGCAATGAGTACGGCTTGATACTTTAACTAACTAGGGTTATCACAGGCCTAGTTATTAGCGAGATACAATAAGATATTCCGACAGCCACAAGTCCTGCAGACCATCCAGGTTATCCAGGTCGAATATCCGTTCATGAAGGGTACAACACATGACAGTGTACTGGAAATATGCCCTACTTGTCGGCAGGCTACAAGTCCACTTGCGCGCCCAGATAACGAGATTGCCTGTAGCTGGGAAATCTCTTCATGACTACTGGGTTATTCTAGTTATTAGTCTTAGTCAATTTTAGTAGGTACCCCTGACCGCGGTACTCAGGGGTCCCTTCCCTAGACATGAAGCGAGAAAGTATTGGTTCATTGTACAAACACAATCGTCCACGGTGTCCAGGCCATTCATTCTTGTCATGTCATGCTAGTCGTCGCAACAGCATTCAATAGTTCCTATCAGGCTTGCTTGTCATGTCTTGTCATGTCATGTCATGTCAATTTACTTGTTATACCGTGCTATGTACAATTATCAATCCAATCATGTCAATCAATTCGTGATTATCAAGTTTATAAAAAGTGCAAGGACATAAAGACAATCGGGTATGCAAAAGGGGGCTTAAGACTCTACGTTAGCGAACCTCTACGCTATGCCAAGAGGCCCCAAGCGTAAAAGTGGCTTTACGCGAGCAAGACCAAGGAAGGACCGCTTCTACGAGAGCGGGAGCCCTACGCGAGAGGGGACTCTACGCGGGCAAGGCTCTACGCTAGAAAGCACCCTATGCAAGCGGAACTTTACGCGCACGAGCACCCAAGTGAAACTCTACGCACGCAAGACTCTACGCGAGCGAGGGAGAGTCTACGGAGCGAGGCTCTACGCACGGGGCTCTCTATGCTAGCGAGACTCTACGCGACAGGAGAATACACGAGCGCGAGTCTAAGCGAGCGGAAAGGTCCCTACATAGAGTTCAAGTGAACTCGGCGTAGAAGGATTACGCTGGCGCGCAATGCGTGTGCGTAAAGGGGACACTACGCAGGCACGTTAAAATATGTGCAAAAAAAATAGGGGGGGCACTACGTGGGCATATAAAACGTGTGCGTAAAAAATTAAATACTACGCTAGCACGTAAGAACGTGTGCGTAAAATTTTTATCTTCACCCCAAGGCCAAGACAAGCAGGCGTAAAAGCTCAAGAGCTCAAGAAAGCCCCATCTCGGTTAAGACTCGATGAAATCCAACCATTCCAAAACCAAACTTGCGTAACATCAGAATGCCTTCTACATAGAACTCTTAATTTTTGAAAACAAGCCAGTTTAGCAGATCAAAACCGAGAAATCCGAAAATACAATAAACTTAGATTTACATGAAATGAACCATAAAAATTAAAAATGCTAAGTACTAAAGTGTCTTAGAATCTCGTGAGGAAGAAAATAGAACAATAAAAACTGGATTTCTTTCATGAAGCAAGTTGCACTTGCCTACGGTGGTGCTCGGTGGAGAAGAAAGGAAGAAGAAAAGAAGTAGTAAACGAGTAATGAATGAGGAGAGAGAATGGTTGTTGGGTTAATAAATGAGGGATGGTGGTAGGTAGGGGTTTGCATATCAACCCAAACCGAGCCCAACCAAGCCGAACCCAACCGAACCTAATACAGGCCAAGGCCAGGATAAACCACATGAACCAGAAAATGCTAACTAACCCAAGCCAATGTAAAACCCAAGGCTAGCCAGTCAAGATAAGTCAAAGCAGGATGAACCCAAAATAAACCAAGGCAACATTAAACCAGGATCAAGCTAAGCAAGACAAGTCTAATTACGGGTCGGGATTCCGTATACGTATACCAAATATATAATACAAACTACGGGCGTCACAACTCTATCCACCTTAAAAGAATTTCGTCCTCGAAATTTAATTAGGAGGCTAGAGAGGCAAGGACAAGCTATATTAATCACAAGCAAGTTATAACTAGGCAATGAATCAAGCAATCATTCATACAAGCAAGGAAGCTGAGGGTATAAGGCATAAGAAGGACATTATACCTTACGAGTCAAACAGGTCGGGATATCGCGATCGGATATCATCTTGACGCTCCCACGTTGACTCACCTAGAGAGTGATGACCCCAAGCAACATGGACTAAACTAATAGTCTTGTTCTTGAGTATCTTCTCTCTCCGGTCCAATATGGATCTCCTCATACGAAAGGTTGGTACCAACAACCAATTCTGAATTATCAAGGATATGACTCGGATCCGAGATATACCGTCGTAATTGGGATACATGGAAGACATTATACACCTTACACAATGACGGCAGGAGAGCGAGACGATAGGACACGTCTCCTACTCGCTCGAGAATATCAAATGGCCCTATATACATAGGACTAAGCTTTTCCCGTACACCAAAATGAATGACGCCATGGTTAGGCGGGTCCTAAGGAATATATGGTCGCCGACAGAAAATTTAAGGAGGCACCGATGAGAATCGGCCCAATGGCGCTGGCGGTTTTATGCAATGCGAAGATGATCTCTGACTCTTCTGACCACGTCAACTGTCTGAGTAATCATTTCTGGACCAAGTATCTGCCTCTCTCCAATATCGTCCTATGCTAGCAGGGATCTGTACTTCCTACCATACAGTGTCTCGAACGGTGCCATCTAGATACTGGCTTGGAAACTGTTATTGTACAAGAACTCCACCAGGTGCAGGTGATCCTTCTACGAACCATCGAAGTCGAGTGTACAAGATCTCAAAATATCTTCCAAGGTTCGTATGGTACGCTCCGACTGACCATCTGTCTGCGGATGATAAGCTGAGCTGAACTGGAGGTGAGTTCCCAAACTCTCTTGCAGACTGTGCCAAAAGTGTAATGTAAATCTTAAATCTCTGTTCGAGGTGATACTGACTGGTACACCATGAAGTCTGACAATCTGCCTGAGGTACATCTCTGCTAGCTGAGCCGTCGATTGACCAACTCTGAATGGAAGAAAGTGAGCTACCTTGGTGAGTCTGTCGACTATAACCCAGATAACATCTCTCCCAACTAGAGATCTAGGTAACCCAGTCACGAAATCCATGGTGATATACTCCCACTTCCATTCTGGAATCGGCATGGGCTGAAGAAGTCCAGCCGGTCTCTGATGATCAGCCTTAACTTGTTGGCAAACCAAACACCGAGAGACAAACTGGGCTATCTTCCTCTTCATGCCATTCTACCAAAAGTGCTGACGGATATCACGGTACATCTTCGTGCCACCGGGATGAATGGAATACTGAGAACTGTGAGCTTCTGCCATGATTTCCTGTCTGATATCTCCATTGGGTACACAAAGACGCCTTCCATGCCGAAGTATACCATCCTCATGGATACATAACTCTGGTCTTCGCCCTGCTACACATTCTGTCCTAAGCCGTTGAAGCTTGGAATCTGTTGACTGAGCTAACTTGATCCACTCAACTATACTGGACTGAACTTGCATACTGGCCATCAATGCCACATTGGTAGGAAGGACCACTTCGATTCCCATCTTCTGAAGATATGCCAATAACTCTGGCTGCGCTGTGAGGAAATAAACTTCGGCTCTCTTGCTCAACGCATCGGCTACTACATTGGCCTTCCCTGGGTGATATTACAGGTTGACATCATAATCCACAAGTAGCTCTAGCCACCTTCTCTGACGCATGTTGAGATCCTTCTGGGTGAATACATACTTCAGGCTCTTGTGGTCGATGAAAATCTCTACCCTATCTCCAAACAAGTAGTGTCTCCAAAGCTTAAGTGCAAACACTACTGCCACCAACTCCAAGTCATGGGTCGAATAATTTCTCTCATGATCACGAAGTTGACGAGACGCATAAGCTATTACCTTTCCATGCTGCATCAAAATACATTCTAAACCTCTGCCTGAAGCATCACAATATACTGAAATCCTCCGGTCCCATCTGGAAGCGTGAGAATGGGTGCCGTCATCAAGCCTCACTTCAACTTCTCAAAAGAATCCTGACATTCTATTGTACAGGCAAACTGCGCATCCTTGTGGGTTAACTGGGTCATAGGTGCTGAAATTCGAGCAAAATCTGAAACAAATTGTCGGTAGTAGCCGGCCAAGCCAAGAAAGCTGCGAACTTCTGCCACTGTGTTGGTACTGGCCATGTCACAATGGCTACTAACTTCTGGGGATCCACTTCTACCCCACCTCTGGTAATAATATGACCCAAGTACGAAATACGATCGAGCCACCTCTGGACTGCTTAAAACCAGCATCTCGTCCGACGTCAGAAACAGCCACCACCGCCATCACGATTGATCAAAAATAATTAAAATTACATCAATCCTATGCCTTCCGAATGAGTTCACACATAATCTAGATTGGAAAATTAAAATAATAAGCACGATCAACCCTCGTGATTTTAATTACATCCACAGCAACAACAACATCCACGACATGTTCGTGGTTTAAACAACACAATCAAAAATATGCATTGACCATAATAGTTGGATTAAGATGCCTGCAAAACTGAGTTAGAATAGATCTACATCTACCGACTATTATACAGCACAGGTTTTATTGGACAACATGGACGTATCAATCAATACGTAGATCCAACCTGGCTCTGATACCAATTGATGGAACTGGGGATTCCCAGGACCCTTCCTTTGGTGTACGTATTGATCAATAGAAAGTTAGACAGATCTAATACGTGTTCTAACCCTTCATAGGCGGAAAATAGGGTTCACGAATTATACCTGCGGCAGAAAGGAGATAAGTAATTCCTGGCAATCTCGAGCGGACGACCCCAAGATCTTCTGCACGTATTCCTTCCTCGGGTTGGACGTCGTATGGGCGACGATCTCCCAACCTTTTCTTCGCCTTGGCAGCCCTCTCTTTCTCTCCTTACGTGAATCACGAATTTAGAGAAAGTTCCAGATTTCTGATCAGAAATATGGCGGCCAGAGAATAGAGGATATATATAGGCTACGGCAGCGACCATGAGGAGAAATTAGGGTTAGGCCTCCTAACGGATCTGGATATTCCGTGTTTAGCCCGAACACACAATCCAGGCCCATTAACAATAGCTCGGTCCACTAATGAACTATTGTTGCACTACCTCCCTAATCCCAAATTATGTTTGTGGGCTCCTTTTATTATATGCTCGTTTGGCTCCCCATGTTAAGATATCGTATGTCCGTCGATCAAATTAAGTTACTTACAACTATATTGATTCGACATCTTTTATCCTTAAGTAGTACCGCTCAACTTTATTTGTCATGTCGGATATAATCCACCTGCAGGGTTTACATGACAATCCTTATGAGCTCCTTAAGGGGACATCATCAACTCGTTGTATCAGGACATGGATTCCATTTATAATCAACAACCCATCATACATACAATGTTATTACCCAATTCATAGAGGCTGTTGATCCTAATGAATCTCACTCTTTTATGAGTCAAAATAATGCACACTGCATATACATGTCCGTTATTATATCCGGGTTAAGAGCACAAGTATCCATAATAACAGAGGTGTTTGTTCTCTTATGTAGTCAGTACAAAAAGAACAACCTCAAGTGGTCTTGTTCAATACACACAAAGTGTACTAGTATAAACCTATAGTCAAGTTAGACTAATACCAGATTATACTATAACCTTTCCAATAGATTGTCCAAGTCCATCTAGGTTGTGAACTATTTATATACTCCATAGAGAACTGATAATATGATCTTCTGTGTGACACCACACACCATATTATCTACAATATAGAATATCAGACATTTGCATTAACACTTGTAACAAATACAATATGCAAACATTTGCCCATATGATTCTCATTCAAAATTTAAGAAAATAAGGTTACTAAAAAGTGATGCTTTTAGTATATAACCCTCTGACGTTTTGGACGTTACGGCCGGATACAGATGACTGGATGCCAGTTACGTACACATAGCCTAAAATCCCACCCATGCGCATGAAAGTTGTCCTCTAAATTGCACATTAGGCGGTTAGAATTTCCTTTGCATGTGTGTGTCATATTATTTATTATTCTGATAGTTCATATTAGCTTGTTCTTCCTGTATCTTGCTACGTCCGTCTGAGGACCTGGTTTTTTTCCAGGTGTGTGTTCATGTCTTCCGCAGGTATCCTAGCCAAGGCCGTGGTCTTCTCCATTCCTTTGAAGACAATTGCGCTTGGTTCGTCTTGCCGTTTTTATCGCTCGATTTATTGTACATTTCTTTCATTGGGATAGTTAGTAGTTGACTTTGTCTCCGTCCAACGATTGTATCATAAATATTCGAATTGATATTTATGTTATTATTCTTTCATTGTGGATGAGATTTAGTTTGTCTTGGATTACTACATTTTACAGCTTATGTATTCATACGAGACCTACGTACTTCATATGAATACAGCTGGCATGTCTATGTACTTGGTCCTACGTACTTTGGGACTGGGACGTTACAGTTTGATACTCCTCCACACAATGGCTCCACCTCCCAAAGTAAACACATAACCTGAGGTAGATTTCCTGGAATCCCTATCTGACTGAAAATCTGAGTCTGTATACCCCAAGAGAACTAAACTATCTGCCTAGTAAACTAGCATATACTCTTTAGTCCTTTTTAGGTACTTCAAAATATGCTTTACGGCAGTCCAGTACTCTTGTCCTGGGTTAGACTGATATCTGCTGACCATGCCTACGGCAAAGCAGATGTCTGGTCTCGTACATAGCATTACATACATTAAGCTTCCTACTGTTGAAGCATAAGGAACTGCCTTCATGTTCTCTATCTCTTTAGGTGTCCTCGGACACTGCTCCTTTGATAGAGCAATTCCATGTCTAAAAGGTAAGAAACCTTTCTTAGAATTTTGCATACTAAAACGAGTTAGTACAGTATCGATATAGGAAGCTTGGGATAAGCCCAACATCCTTTTCTTGCGATCTCGTAGAACTTTGATCCCAAGGATGTGATCTACTTCTCCCAAGTCCTTCATATCAAACTGTTTGGATAACCATACCCTTACATCAGATAACACCTTCACATTGTTTCCAATGAGCAAGATGTCATCCACATAAAGTACTAGGAACACCACCACATTTCCGTCACACTTTCTGTTTACACAATGATTCATCCTGACATTGATCAAATTCATAAGATTTTATCACCTGATCAAAACATATATTCCAAGATCTGGAAGCTTGCTTAAGTCCATAAATGGACTTCTTGAGCTTACAAACAAGATGCTCTTGGCCCTTTTTAATGAACCCGTCTGGTTGCTTCATATAGATGTCTTCCTCAAGACTTCTATTAAGGAAAGCTGTCTTGACATCCATTTGCCAAATCTCATAATCGAGATGAGCTGCAATAGATAAAAGAATCCGGATAGACTTAAGCATGGCTACAGGAGAAAATGTTTCCTCATAATCGATACCCTCTCTTTGAGTAAAACCTTTTGCTACAAGCTAAGCTTTAAAGGTTTCAACCTTACCGTCTGATCCTCTTTTTCTCTTATAGACCCACTTGCATCCAATGGATTTTACACCAACGGGTGGTTCTACAAGCTCCCAGACCTGATTAGAATCCATAGATTCTATTTCAGATATCATTGCTTTTTGCTAAGACTCTGCATCTTTATCTTGAAGTGCTTCATTGTAGGTACATGGATCATAATCTTGTTCCTGAGGGACGAAGTCTGACGACTCTCCCAAGAACATATATCTATCAGGTTGTATCACAACCCTCCTACAACGACGAGGCACTATCGGTTGTGGTGTAACATTTGTGACACGTTGTGCAGTTATTTGTGGTTCATCCTCTTGTATTGTTGGTACTGAAGTACTTGGTGTCTCACATCTCAGTTCTTCTAGAACAACTCTACTTGTGGGTTTATGGTTCATCACATAGTCTTCCTCTAAGAATCGGACATTGGTGCTAACAATGACCTTCTGATCCTTAGAACTATAAAATAAACCTCATTTCGTTCCTCTTAGATAGCCTACAAACAAGCGTACTTCTGTACGAGATTCCAACTTATCTACTTTCCTATTCAGCACATGTGCTGGACTACCCCAAATGCGAACATGTTTCAGACTAGACTTACGCCCAATCCACAGCTCTGTGGGAGTAAGAGGTACCGACTTAGAAGGAACCAAGTTCAAAATATAAGCTGCAGTCTCTAAGGCATATCCCCAAAACGAATCTGGCAAATCCGAATAACTCATCATTGATCTAACTATCTCCATAAGAGTTCTATTCCTTCTTTCAGCTACACCATTCTGCTGGGGTGTTCCAGGTGCAGTCAATTGGGATGCAATCCCAGCCTCTGATAAATAATCCCTAAACTCTCCAAAGAGGTACTCGCCACCACGATCTGATCGTAATGACTTGATACATTTTTCATGACGTTTCTCTGTTTCAGCCTTGTACTCTTTGAATTTCTCAAAGCACTCAGACTTACGGCGCATCAAATAAATGTATCCATACCTTGAATAATCGTCAATAAATGTGACAAAATATTCAAAGCCACATCTAGCTTGGATAGTCATGGGTCCACACAAATCAGAATGAACCAATTCCAACACATCTTTGGCCCTATACCCCTTTGCCGTAAAAGGCCTTTTGGTCATTTTACCTTCCAAGCAGGATTTACAGACTGGCAGTGCCTCCACTTCCAATGAACTCAAAGGTCCATCTTCAACCAGTCTTTGAATCCTTCTTAGGTTAATATGCCCCAATCGCAAGTGCCAAAGATATGTTTGGTTCATACAAGAAGGTTCTTTTCTCTTATTTAAGTTAGAGGACATATTATTCATTTCCATAAGTTGCATTGTGGGCAAAATAGGAATAATGACATACAAATTATCAACCAATGCACCAGAACAGATAAAATGTTTATTCTTTCTAATAACAATATTGTCATTAAAATAAACTGAATATCCATCCTTAACTAACATAGAAACAGAAACTAAATTCCTTCTAAGTGAAGGTGCATAAAGACAATCTCTCAATGTCAAAGACTTATTTCTACCAAAAGATAAAGTAACATCTCCTAATGCAACGACCGATACTTTTGTAGCATCACCCATGAACAAGCATATCTCTCCATCACTGAGCCGTCTGGTTTCCTGGAACCCCTGTAATGTATTGCAGACATGATTAGTGGCTCCTGTATCTACACACCAGGTGCCAGTAGATAACACCGCTAAACATGTTTCAACTACTAGTAAATGAGATATACCTTCTTTGTTCCCTTGTTTGAGAAGTGGACAATCAGACTTCCAATGTCCTGAACCTTTACACTTGAAACATTTGCCTTTCGGCTTTTTTACCGCGCCTTGAGGTCCCATGCCCTTCTTTGCTGAGTTTGCCTGTTTCTGAATGTTATTCTTCTTTTTACCGCCTTTTGGCTTAGAAGTAGAAGCCTTTTCAGAAACAAAAATATGACCACTCTGCCTAAAGAGAGATTCAGCATCCTGTAGCTCTTTTGCAAGTTCTGCCAAACTATACAACCTTTTGTTTATGTTGTAATTAAGGCAGAAATTGTCAAAACTTTTAGACAGAGTCCCGAGAAAGATATCGACCTGGGATTCCCCATCGATTTTAGCTCCAAGGATTTCCATCTCATTCAGATGACCCATCATCTTGAGAACATGATCCCTTACTGGTGTACCCTCAGCCATTTTTGTATTTATCAAATATTTCATAGCAAACTGCCAAGCTGCTCTACTCTGATGTCCGAAGAGTTCCTTGAGGTTATACATCATGTCATAAGCGGCGGCCATGGCCTGATGCTGATGTTGCAGTACATATGACATTGATGCCAGAATATAACAACGCGCCATCTCATCTGCCTTTTTCCACTTCTTATAAGCCTCTTCGACCTCTTCATCAGAGTTAACATCAGGCTTAGGTGGGCATTCCTCAACAAGTACATATTTGTACTCATCAGCAGTCAGAACAATGTCCAAATTATGTTTCCAGTCAATATAATTAGGTCCAGTAAGTTTGTTTTCTTTAAGAATCACTATAAGTGGACTGAAAGAACCCATTTTTGAAATCCTGAGAATCACATAAATAAAATTATGTAGGGCAAAAAAACTTTTTGAATTAACTAAAAATTGATTCCCTCAAAACAATAATAAGAAATTTACCAACACCTTGAACAACATGAATTTAGCATGCCACGATAGTATGGACGTATACGAATTCAACTTTGTTCGAGTAGATTTTTCTTATTAAATTTACTATCATGTCAACATAACTTTATGACAAATAAAATTAATATGCTAGTCTTGCTCTGGTCATACAAATAATAGCAGTGACTCCGATGGGGAGGATACCATTATTTGTATCTAAGTGTATACCATTACTTAATACTAAGTCCATTACCTTGTTGAGTTCCTTCAGATGGAGAAGTGAACACATACTAGGTAACTTTCTATAATTATCCCTAAGGAAGTTTGTACTGGTGATCCATAATTATACTCATCCAATATGGAGGAAAGTACTATAGCCAACATGCAAGTATAATTACATCACCTACAAACCAGTAATGGAGACCATAAGATTTAAACTAAATAAATATCCTCTCCCACTGAGGCGGCAATGACCTCGAAAACTGTTGCTGCTGCTGGACTGGTGCTGGTCCTCTCATCGAAGGACTAGTAAAGTTGGACGATGATGAACTACCCCTATTCGGGCAGTTCCCAACCCTGTGGTCTAGTGCTCCACAAACCAAGCACAATCCCTGTGCTCTGCGATATTCTGCCACCACATGTCCTGGCTTCCCGCAATGTGAATATCCCACTGCGGAAGAGTGCTTCTGCTGCTGAGGGTTCATCGGAGTCAAATGCTGAACCGACGTCACTGAGGCCGCCCGCCTTGGTGTTCCAATTATCAAAGCCTTAGCTGCCGAGGCTGGTGCCGAAGACTGATTCTTGTGGCCATGAGATCGCTTCCGACCTCCGGTCCTGTCCACGATCCTCTGGGAGGTATACTCGTACCTCATAGCTGCTCTCAATACTACATCGAAAGTCGGATGCCCAAACTGCTCCACTGCCAATAAAATCTCTAGATGGAGCCCCTGCTGGAACCGCTGGGCTCTGTCGAACTCGGTCGCTACCAAGGTGGGAGCGAACCGACTAAGTCTCGAAAACTCGGCCGTATATCCGTCGACCGTCTTGCCCATCTGCTTCAGATTGGTGAACCTCGTCTCTAGATCGTACCGAGCTACAGCATCGAAGTACTTGGCCTGGAATCTCTCATAAAATACTGTCCATACAACAGGTACCACTAATCTAATAGCCTGTGCCACCCACCAGCTGCGGGCAAGATCCAATAACTGTAGGCGTACTACCGCCACCTTCTCGTTCTCGGGCATCTTTGCCGCTTCTAGAATCACTTCAGTATCCTGCAGCCAAGCATCTGCGGCAATCGTATCCTCACTGCTGTCGAAGAAGGGAGGGTTCAAACGCTTGAAGCTGTTGGCCGCACTGTTACCTTGATGACCACCTCTGCTCAGAGCATCTTGTACTGCCTGGTGCAGGGCATCGCCCCAACGATCTTGAGATGCTAGCAATGTCCAGATGAGACCCACCAAGGTGCCATCATCGGGCTCTGCAGGCTGGATTGGCTGAACTGGTAGCTCTTGACCCCCAGTAGGCACGACTCTGGAGGCTACTCCTGAATGCTGGGCTTGATCTCCAGGTTGCTGCTGGCCCACGGGAGGTGCTCCGCCTTGCCGATCGGTAGGACCAGGAATAATACCGTTGAAGAAGATGACACAGGGAACAATAAGGAAGGACCATGATAGATCAAAGATACAAGCATGTGACCACGTTAAGATTTTTAAGGATTTAGAGGATACGAGCAGAGATCAAGGGCGAGTGCTGATTGAAACATCTATTCGGTAAACCCTCACATATCTTGATTCACAAGACCTGTATGGGCCACTACTTAAACATGTAATGTCAACTCCTTGACCAAATTTTTTTCGAATTTATTAAATTTATACCATTGTTATTTGTCTCATAAGTATATTTGTAATGTTTTGTTTTACATTAAAGATCAATAGAGGATCAATAGAAATACATGTATTGACAGGAACCCAAATGAATACACAAAGGTTATTTTTTAAGCCTTAGGTACATATCAAACAAATATGGGTATTTATGCATTTGGATTTTTGAAGAGTAATATATGTAAGGCCAGGGCCCTTCATGAAAAGGCCATGACTCAAATTTGCCCTGTATAACCGAACCCCCAACATTCAAATTCTATTTGAATTCGGATAAACTCACAAACCCCCTGTTCAACCTTGATCTCAATCTCTCCAAACCTATTTCAAATCGGATTTCCTCCTATCCCTATAACCTGGATTCCCAGCTATAAATATGGAGAGTTCGATCAAGTGGAACCCTAGAAAACCCGCTGCCCTGTTCATTCTCCAGGCCAGTATCGACTCCAGAGCATCTGAAGAGCAGAGACCCTTGATCCCTTAACAGGTACCATTCGACTACCATAATAAGTGATTGCATATATTCCAATTTCATTATCATGTTTTAGTAAGAGATAAAGTATTTGTGTTAATGTCTAGGAGGCTTATTGTTGATGAAATTACAAAGGGGTTTAAGGTGTACTATAGACACATGGATACATATAGATGTGTTTAGTTCAGTTCCTTGAATCCAATGAATAATGTCAAGAGACCATAGAGGTCTGTACCTACCATTATGTGTGGGGGTGTGAGTACCTGTCTTTTGTGCTAGGATGCAAGCAGAGAAGTAAGTTATTTAATCCACAAACACTAGCACATTGGGTAGAACGGAAGAATTTGAGCAATACGAGGAAGCTCCTCTCTCTTATGTTCTGTTTAAGTAGATACAACATACTACCTGATTTTTATAATTATATGTATTTTTTTATAATTTTTCATGGCTGTTGATCCTCCTGGATACACATTGAATGGGTATATGTGTACGTTACTATGACCTATTTTTTTATAATTATTGTTCTTTTAATTATCCTCATGTATACTGAGATTCTAGATCAGTGCTATTGAATGATTTGTGTTTGACATAATTAGAGAGAACAAATGAGACAGCTGAAAGTCGTATGTCTATATTAGTCAAGAGAGGGTTGAAGTAGCAGTTAATAATGATTAAGCAGATGAACAAAATCATTTGTTCTCTCTAATGAGCCAATATAGGATTGATGTGGGAATATGAAGTAAGCAGTGAATGTCAAGGAGTGATCGAGTCAGACAGATGGTTGAGCCAGTGGCCAACATCTTTGTATTGGTGAAGGGTCTTACCAGTAATCTTGTGAATGTTTCAAGTATTTATTTATTTATTTATTATTGTTTTTGAGATGTAATGTTCAGCTTGCGCGTAAGGTATTTGGTTGACACCATATAAAGGGTATCGGAGGTGTACCAGTGTAGTATAAATAAAAGGCCTCTGTGTATCTAATAGGTAAGAGTCCATTGCTCTTTATAACAGAGCATTTATACATTGGGGGCATCTATGTACCCAGGAACGGATGTCCCACAGGGTGGCAGTAGTAAAGAGAACGTGGGGTTTCGGAGTAAGTGTCCAGGTATATGTTATTATTGTGTCAGGTATTGGATGTGGGGGAAACCTTCAATCTAGATTATAGGATTACTAGTATAAGGGAGTACCTGAAAATAGACGACTTGGGACAGGAATTTCCCTGTAGCCTGAATGGTAACCAATGAAGGTTGGGTCTGTATAGAGTATAGGTCGCGAATAATTGAAGGGATGAGGCCATAGGATATAGCAGTAACTTGTATGGGGAATCTATGTGTACCATAGAGAATTGGAGAAGAAAATAGGCGTGGGGCTAATAAGGTGAACCTATGGAAGCTGTAAGAGCAGTTAGAAATATCAGAAAGGAATCATAAGAGGATAACAACTTCACCTACCTCTTTCAGGTAATCAAGAGAATGAAGCAACACAAAGTACATCCAACCATATATCCAATAACACAACATTCTGTCTGTTCTTTAAGATCTTTGAATGATGGATATACATTAGAAATCTTCAAACCGCTCTCATTTGACTAAAAGTAATATTTATCTGACAATTAGATAATACTTGGATCATGGTCGTCTTATGAAGTGCTGGAATCTGACACATTCCGTATTTATACCAGAATTAGTTTTCAGTATCAGACTTGAAATAAATTCAGGAATTGGTAGTTCCAAAATGGACATAGATATGCAGATGCTGATTGTAGCAATATCAATAAAACATGATTGATTTCCTAACAAACATAAACATTGTACAAGTTATCAACTGAGCAGCCATCCATATCACAAGAATAGGTTTATGTGCAGGAAAACCAACCTAATAGGTAAACAGTGAAGACACTAAGGTCCAGATATCTCGGGTACATGGGAGTGGTTAGTTGTTAAATGAGTGTAGGTTTTAGGCTTGCCCTTATACTGGGAAAGCAGAACATGGAAATTGAGTTCAGAGTTGGACTGCCAAATATATATTGCAAGGTTATTTGTGTATATATAAAACTGTCCTGAACTGGAATGAACATACAGGTTTCAGTAGCAGTCATGGGTTATACCAAAGGGGACATGTTGCAGGAATACTCGAGTAATCAAAGGTGTTAGAGGACATTATATTGCAGCTAGATAGTCCTTGTACACATGGGGATGATTACTTAATGGATGTCTGCCTTTGTAGGCAGAACACAGGTTCTAGATGTCAACAAATGAGTTAGGTAACACAAGAATACAAGCAAAACTAGCAAGTACATAATGTTAGATGTGTATTAAGAGTTGAAATATGAGAGGTGAAAGGTGGTTATGGGAATAATTCCTAGTTGTAATAACTAAGTTCAATACTAAAAGATGCATTACCATAGGGTTAGACCTATAAACCAATAAACCTAAAGCTAGCTTCACTTTTGTTCCTTATGAATTTTATAATGCTTAACACAGGCTATTTGGACCTCGATTCGGACTTGTCACGTGCAACAGCTCAGGACCAAAGACAAGTATACCTTGCCTTTCTACACAGCTTTATTTACATGCACTGTCTTTCATTATTATCCAGTTTTTCTCATATTGTTGCTATGTATCTTTCATATTCTGTTTATATACTTGTATCATTGATTTGTAGACCGTGTTCACAGTTAACCTTGTGTCTTATTGATCGTGCCTTAATTGAGTTGTGCCTTCTTGTCTTAAAATCGTGAAGCTAACCTGCGAGTCCACCTTAGGGATGAGGGTTAGTAGCTATATGTGTCTTAAGCTAACCTGCGAGTCCACATTAGGGACGAGGGTTAGTGGTTATTGGTCCACACCTGCGAGTCCACACTAGGGACGAGGGTGATGCTAACCTGCGAGTCCACACTAGGGACGAGGGTTAGTAGTATAGGGTTTACGCCTGCGAATCCACACTAGGGATGATGGTGATGCTAACCTGCGAGTCTACACTAGGGACGAGGGTTTGAGTATTCATTTTGGCTATCCGTTGACATCATGATATCGTGTCCTCTTGTCCTTGTTCAGCAGTTCATTTATGTGTAGTCAGTGTATAGATTCGTACTTTATTCATTGCTCAGTTTTACTTGTTTATTTTGTATTTTCTCCATGCATAATAAACTGTTAGAAAGGCTCATTTTTATGTATCTTGCTAGTCCTCTGAGGACCTGATGATCTCTTCAGGTTAGCCGAGTTTGAGCCAGGAGCAGTCGAGTGGATTTAAGTTAGCATCAGAGCGCAGTGCTTGCAGTTGAAGTGGTCTAGAGTAGCAGTTTTATCCAGTTAGTTACTTCATGTATTATTCTATTTCTTCCGTCTATTGGTAGTAGATTTGTGTCCACCGGACGTGACATTGATATTCAGTTTATTCATTATTATTCAGTTTCATGTCTTTTCATTGATCTTGACTGTGACTCGATTATTTCTGTGGATGAGATGTAGTTACCATGTATTTCTAGATTGCCGTGACTTGTATTTAGACAGCGTACTACCGTCGACACTGCGGCGTAGGCTGGGCTTGGACATGCTTCGTATCCGAAAAGCGGGTGCGGGTCGTGACATGTAACGCCCTACAAGCCAGAATACTAGAGAGCGGGGGCATACATAGCCAGCTACGTATATTGAAATGGAATCCACCTCGTTGTACGGTCACGGCTGTCTAGATACATGAGGGTTTAACTACAAGCCATCAGTCTCTTGTAGTCATGAACAAGCCTATTGTCTCAATCTAAAGCAAGTAGTAGCAGTTACAAGATGTTAGAGCATCAAATATACAATAGTAAGGCGTCCCATACATTACATATTTGGATGATCATGAAGCTAGTCGTACAAAATGTGAAGACTAGCAAGAGTTTCAGTCATACATGATCAACCCTAGGATTTGTTAATCATGCTACAGCCCATAGGCAGACAGTAAGTAAAGTGCAATCGAGCTAACACGTCATCGTCGGCTAAACACCTCAAAAGAATATTATTACAATAGAGTGGGAGAGCAAAATAAAACCCACTCGTTGCCAGGTTACGCCTGGTGGTCTCCATCTGGCTGGAAGGTAGGAAGATCCTCTGGAGCTGCTCCGGTATCTGGCCACGCAAAACCAGATGTGTCAGATCCCAGAAAGAGCAAGTGCCACAAAGGAGGCTTCACTTAAGAACTAAAACCAGCAATTAGCACAAAACATAATTATACAATAAAACTGGAGATATGGAAAAATCAAGATGATATATGATAAGATAACCATGGGACTATTCAGATAACCAAGTTACAACCCTTAAACCAAACAAGGACCGGGGTTGTAATCCTTCATCTGAACGGAACTTAGTTTTCCACCATTTATCAATAAAATAAGGCACAAGCAATCAGGTCATATTACAATCTTGTACAGGATCAGGACAAGACTAGACTGGATTAGACTCCATCCAATCAATCACGGCCAAGCAATGAGTACGGCTTGATACTTTAACTAACTAGGGTTATCATAGGCCTAGTTACTAGCGAGATACAATGAGATATTCCAACAGCCACATGCCCTGCAGACCATCCAGGTTATCCAGGTCGAATATCCGTTCATAAAGGATGCAACACATGACAGTGTGCTGGAAATGTGCCCTACTCGTCGGCAGGCTACAAGTCCACTTGCGCGCCCAGATAACGGGATTACATGTAGCTGGGAAATCTCTTCATGACTACTGGGTTATTCTAGTTATTAGCCTTAGTTAATTTCAGTAGGTACCCCTAACCGTGGTACTCAGGGATCCCTGTCCTAGACATGACGCGAGACAGTATTGGTTTATTGTACAATACAATCGTCCACGGTGTCCAGGTCATTCATTCTTGTCATGTCATGTCATGCTAGCTGGAAAATCTCTTTATGACTACTGGGTCATTCATGTCTTGTCATGTTATGTCATGTCATGTCATGTCAATTTACTTGTTATACCGTGCCATGTACAATTATCAGTCCAGTCATGTCAATCAATTTGTGATTATCAAGTTCATGAAATGCAAGGACATAAAGACAATCGGGTATGCAAAAGGGGGCTCAAGACTCTATGCTAGCGAACCTCTACGCTAGGCCAAGAGGTCCCAAGCGTAAAAGTGGCTTTACGCGAGCAAGACCAAGGAAGGACCGCTTCTACGCGAGCAGGAGCCCTACGCGAGAGGGAACTCTACGCGGGCAAGGCTCTACGCTAGTGTCACTCCCATTTCCCGTTATACGTATTTTTCAGGACACGTATACGGATTTCTGATAATTGTCAGGGGGCTCGTAGTTTGACTTATCTTGCTTAGCTTAGCCTTGGTTTAAATCTTGACTTAATTGGTTCAACTTGGTTCAACATGACTTGGCTTGGCTTGGTTTGGTTTATATTGGGTTGAGATGAGAGGGGTTGCTATATAAGTCATCTTCTTCTCTCTCCTCCATTATTTGCATTTACTTCTTCATTTTCGTCATTTACTCCTCCCACCTACCAAGCCTAGGCAAGTACAACTTGCTTCACGATGGATCTTAAGTTTTATTGTTCCATTCCCTTCCTTACCTTATTCTAAGCCTCTTTAGAACTTGACATTTTTGGATTTGATGGATGGATTTTTGTAGATCTAAGTTTGTAACTTTTCGGTTTTCTTGGTTTTGATCTCTAAAACTTGGTTATTTTCAAAATCTAATAGTTTCATGTTGTAGGAAATTCAATTCTACCCAATTTTGGCTTTTGAACCGCTTGATTTTGACTTCGTATGAGATAGTTATGCCATTTTCGAGTTCATGGGTCCCCCACACCTTTTGGTGCTGTCGGGACGATGAACAGTACCGCGCGCAGTGTCTTCGCTGTCGCGCGCTCGTGCGTCGCGCTTGCGCGCAACGTGCGTCGTGGGCGATTTTGTTCGTGCACAGTGCACGACTTGCGCGCCGCACGCACGCCCACGCACTTCGCTGCCGCGTGCCCGTACGGTTTTTTGCCGTGCAATGTGTGTCGTGCTTGCACGCAACGTGTGCCGTGGGCGATTTTGCTCGTGCAACTTGCGCGTAGGTCACTCCAAATGACTATTTTTGCCCGTTTGGGCTATTTTTTAGCTAAATCTGGAAAAACTCAAAACATGAAAGTTGTAGATCTTTTCCTTGGCTTCAAGAATATTTTATTAGTTATTTTATGCAAGTTTTTCGCAATCATGATATGTAAGGATAGAACACGATAGTGGCCTGTTAAGACGCACTCTTAACAAGTATCAAGTAACATGATAATTCTTGATAGTGACCCGTCGTAGTGCACTATTGACAAGTAACTTGACATGATAATTTTTGATGGTGGTCCATTGTGACGCACTCTTGACTTGATAAAGTAAACCTACATGAAAATCTCGATATGCCTTGCTAAGCAAATCTTGTCTTGATACCGTGGGTGTTTGTGCCTGTATAAGCTACATGTCTTATCTTGCATCATGTCTAGGATATGAATTCCTGATTTTCACGGTCAGGGATTCATACTGAATTTGACTAGGATAATGACTAGAGTGATTAAGTAGTTCATGAAGAGATTTTCCAGCTTCAGGCAGTCCCGTTATCTGGCCGCTTTTAATTGGACTTATACCCTATCGTCGAGTAAGCCACATTTCCAGCACACTGTCATGTGTTACACCTCTAAGTCACCTAATCCAACTCTCTCAACTTGTGACCGGATAACCTGGATAAAGACTGCAGGGCTTGTGGCTGTTGGAACATCTTGATGCATCTTGTTAGTAACTAAGCTTGTGATAACCCTAGTTAGTTAAAGTATCAAGTCGTACTCCTTGCTTGGCCGTGAATGATGGATGGAGTCCTATCTTGTCTAGTCTTGCCTAGATCCAGTACATGGCTATCTCAGGACATGCTTGTTTATGCTTTACTTTATCGATAATTGGTTAGAGACTAAGTTCTGTTCAGGTGAAGGGTTACAACCCCGGTTCTTGTTTGGTTTACGGGTTGTAACTTGGTTACCGGAATAGTCCGTTAGTCATCTTATCGTTTATCACCCTGTCTTCTCTAACTCATGTCTTTCGTTATCCTTTATGTATCATGTGCTAATATGCTGGTTTTAGTTCTTAAGTAAAGCCTCCCTTGTGGCACTTACCCTTTCTGGGGTCTGACCCAACTGGTTTTGTATGGCCAGATTTCGGAGTAGCTCCCGAGGATCTCTCTGTCTTCCAGCTAGATGGTGACTACTAGGCGCAACCCTGGCAACGAGTGCGTTCTTATTTTGCTCCCCCACTCCTTTGTAAAAATATTCTTTTGAGGCGTTTAGCCGCCGAGCAAGTGTTAGCTCGTTTGCAACCTTACTTACTGTCTGCCTACGGGCTGTAACATGATTGACAAATCCTAGGGTTGATCATGTATGACTGAAACTCTTGCTAGTCTTCACGTTTTGTATGACTAGCTTCATGATCATCTGAATATGTAATGTTTGGGACGCCTTACTTTGTATGTCTGATGATCTAACATCTTGTAACATTTACTTACTTGCTTGAGATTGAGACACTAGGCTTGTTCATGACCATAAGAGACTGATGGCTTGTAGTAAACTCTCATGCATCTAGACAGTCGTGATCGTATTGCGAGGTAGGATTCACTTCAATGTACGTAGCTGGCTGTGTCTGTCCCCCGCTCTCCAGTATTCTGGTTCTGGGGCGTGACACGGTTTAAGTGGTGGCCCATGCAGGTCTTGTAAATCAAGATGTGCGAGGGTTTCACTGAATAGATGTCTCAATCAGCACTCACCCTTGATCTCTACTCGTGTCTTCTAATCTTTCTGAAATCTTGACCTGATCACATGTTTATATCCTCGATCTATCATGGTCATTCCTTATTGTTCCTCATGGCGTTTCTTCAGCGGTATTATTCCTGGTCCTACCGATCAGCAAGGTGGAGCACCTCTAGTGGACCAACAGCAACCTGGAGACCAAGCCCAGCAATCTGGAGTGGCCTCCCGAGTCATGCATTCCGGGGATCCAGAGCCCCTAGTTCAATCCGTCCAGCCTGTAGAGCCTGATAATGGAACCCTGGTGGGTCTCATCAGGGAATTGCTTACATCTCAAGATCGTTGGGGCGATGCCCTGCACCAGACAATAAAAAATGCCATAGGCAGAGTTGGTTACCAAGGGAACAACGCGGCCAACAGCTTTAAGCGTCTGAACCCTCCTTTCTTTGACGGCACGGAAGATGCTATTGCTGCTGATGCATGGATTCAGGACACAAAGGTTATCCTGGAAGCAGCTAGGATTCCTGAGAATGAGAAGGTGGCCGTTGTGCGCCTGCAGTTATTAGACTTAGCCCGCAGCTGGTGGGCGATGCTAGCAGTTGGATTACCGACGCCTGTCTCATGGGCGGTATTCAGCAACAAGTTCCAGACCAAGTACTTCAATGCAGTAGCTCGGTATGATCTGTAGACGAGATTCACTAATCTCAAGCAGATGGACAGGACGGTCGATGGATATGCGGCCGAGTTTTCTAGACTCAGTCGATTTGCTCCTACCTTGGTGGCAACCAAATTGGATCGAGCCCAGCGATTCCAGCAGGGGCTCCACCTAGAGATTATCATATCGGTGGAACAGTTTGAGCACCAGACGTTTGTTGCCGTCTTGCGAGCAGCGAAGAGGCATGAGTATACTTCACAGAGGATTGTAGATAGAAGTGGAGGACGAAAGAGGTCTCATGGGCAGATGTCCCAGTCTTCAGCACCCGCCCCAGCATCTAGGGCTTTGACTATTGGAGCTCCTAGGAGGGCGACCACACTTTCGTCGGTTCAGCACTCGACGCCGGTGTATCCTCAGCAGCAGAAGCAGAAGCAGTCTTCCATACTGGGCTGCACTCATTGTGGGAAGCCAGGGCACGTAGTATTAAAGTGTCGTAGAGCACAGGGATTGTGCTTGGCATGTGGGGCACCGGATCACAAGATAGGGTCATGTCCGATTAGAGCCAGTTCATCGTCGTCAAACCAACCAGTCCATCGGTTAGGGGTCCAGCACCAGTACAGCAGCAGTACCAGCCTCCGAGGCTATTGTTGTCCCAGAATCAACAGTATACCCAAGCTCAGATTCAGAACAGGCAGAGAGGTCACCAGCAGAGGGGACTAGCACCAAGAGGACAAGGTCAGGCTATGGCTTTGACCATAGCAGAAGAGTTATCTTCAGGTGAGGTGGTGGCAGGTAGCATTCTCGTCAACTCTTTTCTAGCATCAGTATTATTTGATTCGGGTGTATCGCATTCATTTATGTCTGCACGATTCGTAACACGAATAGGACTGGAGCCCGAGTCATTATCAGTAAGACTCAATATACTTACTAGTAGCGGTCTTGTAGGGGTAGATGGAGTCTATTTCTTGTGTCAAATCGTAGTTAGCGGTAGAGAGTTTCCTGCTAGATTGATAGAATTTTCGATGGCCGACTATGATGTGGTCCTAGGAATGGATTGGTTGAAGGATCAATATGCAAGAATAGACTGCCATATTGGCAGGATTATTTTTGGTATTCCAGGCGAACCAGAGTTTTCATTTTCCAGAGGCGAAGTCGAACCTTCTCCACCAGTATTGCGGATGGCAGTAGCAGAAGCAGTTCAATTTTCCAGAGTAGTAGAAGAGTTTCCTGATGTGTTTCCCGAAGAGCTTCCAGGTATGCCACCGGAGAGAGAGATAGAGTTCACTATCGACTTGATTCCATGGACAGCACCAGTGTTAGAGAGAGTCTACAGAATGGCACCATCAGAGTTGGAGGTCCTGTACAAGATGATTGAAGAACTCAGAACCGAGGGATTCATTTGTGCTAGTGGATCGCGTTGGGAAGTCCCGATGCTTCTTGTGAAAAAGAAGGATGGTACGTCAAGATTATGTGTTGATTATTGTACCTTGAACTCTGTGACAATCAAGAACAGATATCCTTAACCAAGGACAGATGATTTATTTGATCAACTCAGTAGGGCAGCAGTATTCTCGAAGATTGACTTGCGGTCAGGGTACCATCAGATCAGAGTCAGAGAGCAAGACATCCCGAAGACAGCATTCAGATCTAGATATGGATATTGGGAGTTCCTTGTTATGCCATTTGGAGCGACCAATGCGCCAGCGGTATTCATGGATCTCATGAATCGTATCTTCATGCCCTATTTAGACCAGTTCGTGATAGTGTTTATAGACGACATCTTGGTCTATAGCAAGAATGAGGTAGAGCATGAGCAGCATCTTCGTGTAGTTCTTCAGATTCTCAGGGAGCACCAGTTGTACGCGAAGTTCAGTAAGTACGAATTTTGGCTTGATCGCATTTCGTACTTAGGTCACATCATCACCAGAGGTGGAGTGAAAGTTGACCCCCAAAAGATAGTGGCTATAGAGTCATGGCCAGTACCTAGCACCGTCGTAGAAGTTCGAAGTTTCCTGGGATTGGCCAGCTATTACCGGCGATTTATATCAGACTTTGCTCGGATTTCAGCACCACTGACGCAATTGACCCATAAGGATGTGCAGTTTGCTTGGACAGCAGAGTATCAGAGTTCATTTGAGAAGTTGAAGCGGAGATTGATGATGGCTCCCATTCTTACGCTTCCAGATGGGACTGAAGGATTTTCAGTTTATTGTGATGCTTTCGGCAGAGGATTGGGATGCGTCTTGATACAGCATGGTAAGGTAGTAGCTTATACGTCACGTCAGATTCGTGATCATGAGAGGAATTACCCAACCTATGGAGATCGGGTGGAGATTTTTACCGATCACAAGAGTCTTAAGTATGTGTTTACCCAGAAGGATCTTAACATGCGTCAGAGAAGATGGCTAGAGCTACTTGTGGATTATGACATCAACCTGCAGTATCATCCTGGAAAGGCCAACGTTGTTGCAGATACATTGAGCAGAAGAGCCGGAGTCTATTTTCTAACAGCATAACCAGAGTTATTAGCAGATCTTCAGAAGATGGATATTGAGGTTGTTCTTCCCACCAATATAGCATTGATGGCCAGCATGCAAGTTCAGTCCAGTATAGTTGAGAGGATTAAGTTAGCTCAGTCAGCAGATTCTAAGCTTCAGCGGCTTAGGGCAGAATGTGTAGCAGGATGAAGGCCAGAGTTATATATTCATGAAAATGGTACACTTCGACATGGGAGGCATCTTTGTGTACCCAGTGGTGATATCAGACAAGAGATTATGGCAGAAGCTCACAGTTCACAGTATTCAATTCATCCCGACTGTACGAAGATGTACCGAGACATCCATCAGCATTTCTGGTAGAATGACATAAAGAGGAAGATAGCCCGGTTTGTCTCTCGTTGTTTAGTTTGCCAACAAGTTAAAGCTGAACATCAGAGGCCAGTTCGACTTCTTCAACCTTTATCGATCCCAGAATGAAAATGGAAGCACATTACCATGGATTTTGTAACTGGGTTACCTAAATCCCCAGCTGGAAGAGATGCTATATGGGTTATAGTTGATCGTCTCACGAAGGTAGCTTATTTTCTTTCCTTCAGAGTTGGTCAGTCGACGGATCAGCTAGCAGAGATGTACCTCAGGCAGATAGTCAGGTTGCATGGAGTACCAGTCAGTATTGTATCCGACAGAGATTCAAGATTCACATCACACTTTTGGCGGAGTCTTCAAGAGAGCTTGGGGACTCGTCTCAAGTTCAGTTCAGCTTATCATCCGTAGACAGATGGTCAGTCAGAGCGCACGATCCAGACTCTTGAAGATATGTTGCGGTCATGTACACTCAACTTCGGTGGTTCATGGGAAGATCACCTGCATATCATATAATTCTCCTATAACAACAGTTTCCAGGCCAGTATCCATATGGCACCCTTTGAAGCGCTGTATGGCAAGAAGTGTAGATCATCTTTAGCTTGGGATGATGTCAACGAGAGGTAGATGCTTGGTCCAGAGATGATTACGCAGACTATCGAGGTGGTCAGACAAGTCAGAGATCATCTTCGAGTTGCCCAAGATCGCCAGCGCCATTGGGCCGATTCTCATCGGCGTCCCCTTGAGTTTTTAGTCGGCGACCACGTGTTCCTTAGGATCTCGCTTACCCGTGGCGTCATTCGATTTGGCGTGCGGGAAAAGCTTAGTCCTAGGTATATAGGGTCGTTCAACATTCTAGAGCGAGTAGGTAATGTGTCCTATTGTCTCGCTCTTCCGCCGTCGTTACGTGAGGTGCATGATGTCTTCCATGTATCCCAATTACGATGGTATATTTCGGATCCGAGCCATATCCTTGATCATTCGGAATTGGTTGTTGGTACCAACCTTTCGTATGAGAAAAGGCCCGTATCCATATTAGACCGAAGAGAGAAGGTACTCAAGAACAAGACTATTAGTTTAGTCTGTGTTGCTTGGGGTCACCACTCTTTAGGTAAGTCAACGTGGGAACGTGAGGATGATATCCGATCGCGATATCCACACCTGTTTGACTCATAAGGTATAATGTCTTCCTTATGCCTTATGCTTTTACTTCCTTACTTGCATAAATGATTGCTTAGTTGACTGCTAGTCGTAGATTGCCAGTATTAGTGTAGCTTGCCCCGACAACTCTAGCCTCTTGATTAAATTCCAAGGATGGAATTCTTTTAAGGTGGGTAGAGTTGTCACTCCCGTTTTCCGTTATACGTATTTTTCATGATACGTATACAGATTTCTGACAATTGTCAGGTGGCCCGTAGTTTGACTTATCTTGCTTAGCTTAGCCTTGGTTTAAATCTTGACTTAATTGGTTCAACTTGGTTCAACATGACTTGGCTTGGCTTGGTTTGGTTTATATTGGGTTGAGATGAGAGGGGTTGCTATATAAGTCAACTTCTTCTCTCTCCTCCATTATTTGCATTTACTTCTTCATCTTTTTCATTTACTCCTCCCAACTACCAAGCCTAGGCAAGTGCAACTTGCTTCATGATGGATCTCAAGTTTTATTATTCCATTCCCTTCCTTACTTCATTCTAAGCCTCTTTAGAACTTGACATTTTTGGATTTGATGGATGAATTCTTGTAGATCTAAGTTTGTAATTTTGATCTCTAAAACTTGGTTATTTTCAAAATCTAATAGTTTCATGTTGTAGGAAATTCAATTCTACCCAATTTTGGCTTTTGAACTGCTTGATTTCGACTTCGTATGAGATAGTTATGCCATTTTCGAGTTCATGGGTCCCCCACACCTTTTGGTGCTGTCGGAACGATGAACAGTGTCGCACGCAGTGTCTTCGTTGCCGCGCGCCTGCGCGCCGTGCTTGCGCGCAACGTGCGCCGTGGACGATTTTGCCCGCGCGTAATGCACGACTTGAGCACCGCGCGCCCGCGCACTTCGCTGTCGCACGCCCGCGCGGTTTTCTGCCGCGCAATGTGCGTCGTGCTTGCGCGCAACGTGCGCCGTGGGCGATTCTGCCCACGCAACTTGCGCGCAAGTCACTCCAAATGACTGTTTTTGCCCATTTGGACTATTTTGTAGCTAAAATCTGGAAAAACATGAAAGTTGTAGATCTTTTCCTTGGCTTCAAGAATATGTTATTAGTTATTTTATGCAAGTTTCTCGCAATCATGATAATGTAAGGATAGAACACGATAGTGTCCTGTTAAGGCGCACTCTTAACAAGTATCAAGTGACATGATAATTCTTGATAGTGAACCGTCGTGGTGCACTCTTGACAAGTAACTTGACATGATAATTCTTGATGGTGGTCCATTGTGACGTACTCTTGACTTGATAAAGTAAACCTACATGAAAATCTCGATATGCCTTGCTAAGCAAATCTTGTCTTGACACCGTGGGTGTTTGTGCTTGTATAAGCTACATGTCTCGTCTTGTATCATGTCTAGGATATGAATTCCTAATTTCCACGGTCAGGGATTCATACTGAATTTGACTAGGATAATGACTAGAGTGATCAAGTAGTTCATGAAGAGATTTCCCAGCTACAGGCAGTCCCGTTATCTGGGCATTTTTAATTGGACTTGTAGCCTGCCGTCGAGTAAGGCACATTTCCAGCACACTGTCATGTGTTGCACCTATAAGTCACCTAATCCAACTCTCTCAACTTGTGACCGGATAACCTGGATAAAGAATGCAGGGCTTGTGGCTGTTGGAATATCTCGATGCATCTTATTAGTAACTAAGCTTGTGATAACCCTAGTTAGTTAAAGTATCAAGCCATACTCCTTGCTTGGCCGTGAATGATGGATGGAGTCCTATCTTGTCTAGTCTTGCCTAGATCCAGTACATGGCTATCTCAGGAAATGCTTGTTTATGCTTTACTTTATCGATAATTGGTTAGAGACTAAGTTCTGTTCAGGTGAAGGGTTACAACCCCGGTCCTTATTTGGTTTACGGGTTGTAACTTGGTTACCGGAATAGTCTGTTAGTCATCTTATCGTTTATCACCCTATTTTCTCTAACTCATGTCTTTCGTTATCCTTTATGTATCATGTGCTAATATGCTGGTTTTAGTTCTTAAGTGAAGCCTCCCTTGTGGCACTTGCTCTTTCTGGGGTCTGACCCAGCTGGTTTTGTATGGCCAGAGTAGCTCCCGAGGATCTTCCTGCCTTCCAGCCAGATGGTGACCACTAGGCGCAACCCTGACAACGAGTGGGTTCTTATTTTGCTCCCCTACTCCTTTGTAAAAATATTCTTTTGAGGCGTTTAGCCGCCGAGCAAGTGTTAGCTCGTTCGCAACCTTACTTACTGTCTGCCTACGGGCTGTAACATGATTGACAAATCCTAGGGTTGATCATGTATGACTGAAACTCTTGCTAGTCTTCACGTTTTGTATGACGAGCTTCATGATCATTTGAATATGTAATGTTTGGGACGCCTTACTTTGTATGTCTGATGATCTAACATCTTGTAACATTTACTTACTTGCTTGAGATTGAGACACTAGGCTTGTTCATGACCATAAGAGACTGATGGCTTGTAGTAAACCCTCATGCATCTAGACAGCCGTGATCGTATTGTGAGGTGGGATTCACTTCAATGTACGTAGCTGGCTGTGTTTGTCTCCCGCTCTCAGTATTCTGGTTCTGGGGCGTGACAGCTAGCAAGCACGCTATGCAAGCGGAACTTTACGCGCACGAGCACCCAAGTGAAACTCTACGCACGCAAGGCTCTACGCGAGCGAGGGAAAGTCTACGCGAGCGAGGCTCTATGCACGGGGCACTCTATGCTAGCGAGACTCTACGCGGCAGGAGAATACGCGAGCGCGAGTCTACGCGAGCGGGAAGGTCCCTACGTAGAGTTCAAGTGAACTCGGCGTAGAAGGATTACGCTGGCGCACAATGCGTGTGTGTAAAGGGGATACTACGCAGGCACGTTAAAACGTATGCGTAAAAAACTAAATACTACGCTAGCACGTAAGAACGTGTGCGTAAAAATTTTATCTTCTCCCCATGGCCAAGACAAGCAAGCGTAAAAGCTCAATAGCTCAAGAAAGCCCCATCTCGGTCAAGACTCGATGAAATCCAACCATTCCAAAACCAAACTTGCGTAACATCAGAATGCCTTCTACATAGAACTCTTAGTTTTTAAAAACAAGCCAGTTTAGTAGACCAAAATCGAAAAATCTGAAAATACCACAAACTTAGATCTACGTGAAATGAACCATGGAAATTAAAAATGCTAAGTACTAAAGTGTCTTAGAATCTCGTGAGGAAGAAAATGGAACAATAAAAACTGGAGTTCCTTCATGAAGCAAGTTGCACTTGCCTACGGTGGTGCTCGATGGAGAAGAAAGGAAGAAGAAAAGAAGTAGTAAATGAGTAATGAATGAGGAGAGAGAATGGTTGTTGGGTTAATAAATGAGGGATGGTAGTAGGTAGGGGTTTGCATATCAACCCAAACTGAGCCCAACCAAGCCGAACCCAACCGAACCCAATGCAGGCCAAGGCCAGGATAATCCACATGAACTAGGAAATGCTAACTAACCTATGCCAATGCAAAACCCAAGACTAGCCAGTCAAGACAAGTCGAACCAGGATGAACCCAAAATAAACCAAGGCAAGATTAAACTAGGATCAAGCTAAGCAAGACAAGTCTAAATACGGGTCGGGATTCAGTACACGTATACCAAAATACGTAATACGAACTACGGGCGTTACACATTCCACCAAAAATGCTGACGGATATCTCGGTACATCTTCGTACCACCGGGGTGAATCTAATACTGAGAACTGTGAGCTTCTGCCATAATCTCCTGTCTGATATCTCCACTGGGTACACAAAGATGCCTTTCATGTCGGAGTGTACCATCTTCATGTATACATAGCTATGGTCTCTGCCCTGCTACACATTCTGTCCTAAGCCGCTGAAGCTTAGAATCCACTGACTGAGCTAACTTGATCCTCTCCACTATACTGGACTGAACTTGCATACTGGCCATTAATGTCATACTGGAAGGAAGAATAACTTCAATACCCATCTTCTGAAGATCTGCTAACAACTCAGGCTGCGCTGTTAGAAAATAAATTCCGGCTCTCATGTTCAACGCATCTGCAACAACGTTGGCCTTTCCAGGATGATACTGCAAGTTGATGTCATAATCCACAAGTAGCTCTAGACATCTCCTCTGACGCATGTTAAGATCCTTCTGGGTGAACACATACTTAAGACTCTTGTGGTCGGTGAAAATCTCCACCCGATCTCCATATAAATTATGCCTCCACAACTTCAATGCAAACACTACTGCTGCTAACTCCAAGTCATGGGTTGGATAATTTCTCTCATGGTCACGAAGCTGACGTGACGCATAAGCGACTACCTTATCATGCTGCATCAATACGCATCCCAATCCTCTGCCTGAAGCATCACAATAAACTGAAAATCTTTCAGTCCCATCGGGAAGAGTGAGAATGGGGGCCGTCATCAATCTCTGCTTTAACTTCTCGAATGAACTCTAACACTCTGCTGTCCTAGCAAACTTCACATCCTTGCGGGTCAACTGCGTCAATGGTGCTGAAATTCGAGCAAAGTCTGACACAAATCGACGGTAATAACCGGCCAATCCAAGGAAACTCCGAACTTCTGCGATAGTGCTAGGTACTGGCCATGTCTCTATGGCAACTATCTTCTGGGGGTCCACTTCCACTCCACCTTTGGTGATGATGTGACCTAAGTACGAGATTCGATCCAACCAAAACTCGCACTTACTGAACTTCGCATACAACTGGTGCTCCCTGAGAATCTAAAGAACCATACGGAGATGCTGCTCATGCTCCGCCTCACTCTTGCTATAGACTAAGATGTTGTCTATAAACACTATCACGAACTAGTCCAAATAGGGCATGAAGATACGATTCATGAGGTCCATGAATACGGCTGGCGCATTGGTCGCTCCAAATGGCATAACAAGGAACTTCCAATGTCCATATCTCGATCTGAATGCTAAGATTGATCTCCAGGTTACTGCTGGTCCACGGGAGGTGCTCCGTCTTGTCGATCGGTAGGACCAGAAACAATACCGCTGAAGAAACGACATAGAGAACAATAAGGAAGGACCATGATAGATCAAGGATATAAGCATGTGATCAGATCAAGATTTCAGGAAGATTAGAAGACACGAGTAGAGATCAAGGACGAGTGCTGATTGAGAAATCTATCCGGTAAAACCCTTACACATCTTGATTTACAAGACCTGCATGGGCCACCACTCAAACCGTGTCACGCTCCAGAACCAGAATACTGGAGAGTGGGGGACAGACACAGCCAGCTACATACATTGAAGTGAATCTCACCTCACAATACGGTCACGGCTGTCTATATGCATGAGGATTTACTACAAGCCATCAGTCTCTTAGGGTCAAGAACAAGCCCAGTGTCTCAATCTCAAGCAAGCAAGTAAATGTAACAAGATGGTAGATCATCAGACATACAAGGTAAGGCGTCCCATATATTACATATTCAGATGATCATGAAGCTATTCATACAAAATGTGAAGACTAGCAAGAGTTTAAGTCATACATGATCAACCCTAGGATTTGTCAATCATGTTACAGCCCGTAGACAGACAATAAGTAAAAGTTGCAAACGAGCTAACACTTGCTCGGCGGCTAAACGCCTCAAAAGAAAAATTTTACAATAGAGTGGGAGAGCAAAATAAAACTCACTCATTGCCAGAATTCCGTCTAGTGGTAACCATCTGGCAGGAAAGCTGGGAGATCCTCAGAAGCTGCTCCGAAATCTGGTCATACAAAACCAGCTAGGTCAGATCCCAGAAAGAGCAAGTGCCACAAATGAGGCTTCACTTAAGAACTAAAAACCAGCATATCAGCACATAAAATCATAGAAGAAATTGCATAAGACATAAGTAGAGATAACAGGGTAATAAATGATAAGATAACTAAAGGACTATTTCGGTAACCAAGTTACAACCCGTAAACCAAACAAGGACCGGGGTTGTAACCCTTCACCTGAACAGAACTTAGCCTCTAACCAATTATCGATAGAGTAAAGCATAAACAATCATGTCCAGAGGTAGCCATGTACTGAGTCTAGACAAGACTAGACAAGATGGGACTCCATCCAATCATTCACGGCCAAGCAAGAGTACGGCTTGATAGTTAACTAGCTAGGGTTATCACAAATCTAGTTACTATCAAGTTGCAATGAGGATTCCTACGGCTACAAGCCCTGTAGACTATCCAGGTTATCCAGGCATAAGGTTCATGCTAAGAGTTATCTTGACTTGTTAGGTGACTTGGATGCAACACATGACAGTGTGCATATTAATCGTTTCATGTAGTGCCCCACATAACAGTGAGCTGGAAATGTGCCCTACTCGTCGGCAGGCTACAAGTCCATCAAAGAAGATGCCCAGATAACATGATTGCTTATAGCCGGAATACCTCTCTATATGCTCTACTTGATCAATCTAGTCATTATCCTAGTCAGATTCAATATGAATCTCTGACCATGGTAACCAGGGATACATGTCCTAGACATGATGCGAGACAAGGATGGTAGCTTTTACAAGCACATTCAAAACAATCACCCACGGTGTTCAAGAAGAGAATTTACTAGCATATCAAGTTAGCCATCACAACAACGTTCATGGATTATATGTCAAGGTTACTTGTCAGGGGTGCACCACAACGGGTCACCATCATGTCATGTTACTTGTCATGTTCTTGTCTGGAGTACGCCACGACGGGCCACTATCATGTCATGTTACTTGTGCTTGTTACTTATTAGGGACACGCCACGACGGGCCGCCATCATGGTTCATTACATGTCATTGATCATTTCGTGTTCACACATCATGGTTATGATCATAGCAGATCATCATGTAAGCAAAAGAGACATATCCTGAGTGCGCCCAACGGGCCACCGATGTGATAAGTCAAAGGACATGGCAGCATATAGAGGAAAGTATATGTCGTGACAAAAAAAAGCCAAATCATTGCTAAGCCGTGCCACAACTTGCACAAGTCGTGCCACGATTTTCTATTTAGCAAAAACATAGAAAGCCGTACCACGATCAAACAAAATCGTGCAAATCGTGCCAAGTCGTACTGCGACTTGCATAAGTCATGCCGGGTCGAGTTGTGCCATGCCTAGCCGTGGCACGCATGAGTCATGACGTGTCATGAAGATCAATAGCGAGAAAATCGCATAAAATTATAAGTCGTAAAAGATGCGATAAGCCGAAACATGCAAAACCAAAGCATGAGGATCATGGGCATCCATGTGCCCAAGTGAAGGGGACTTATGCGCCCACATGGGGGTTCCTATGCACCCACATGAGGGTTCCTATGCGCCCAAACATGGGTGTCTACATGGCCAAGTGCCAAGGAATGGAGAAGGGGTTTGTGCATTACGGGTGAAGGCCATGTGCCATACCCAAGTCATGCACCCACATTGGTTACATAGTATGCGCCCACTAGGAGGCGGAGCACACCCTATGCGCCCAAGGAGGGGTGTCCTATGCGCCCAAGCATGGGCTGGACCCTTGTGGCCAAAGGCTAAGGGTGAATGAATGCAAGGATCGACAAGTCGTGAAGGCTTATTGTAACTCCCTAAACCGAATTTCGGTAAATTTTAAAGAATTTTTCTAATTTCTATTTTTGATGAATAATTGTTTTCATAAATAAAATTTGGTGAAAAAGATAATATTATTATATCCTGCTATAACCTTTTAAAAGAAAAGTTCTTATTATATGAATGCTCTCATTAATTTATATAGTTACTTTAGTAAGAAGTATTGTTCATATTTTCTTTATTTTTTTTCCACTTGTATTGATTAGTAATGGTAATTATTTTCCTTACTGTTATTAAGATCTTCTCTTTAATTTGAATACTTGGTAAGAGGACTAATGGATGATTAAATGTTTTAGGGATTAATTAACTTTTAATAGTTGGTCATTTTCTGGAGGAAGAATCTAATAATTATTGTTTCTAGTGATTAGCTTTTTAATTAGTCTTAACCAATTATTTAGTTAGTAATTATTTGATTAAAATCTGTTTCTATTTTAATTTTGAAAATTCGTTTTGAAAACTATTTGAATTTTCAAAATCTGTTAATGTTTGGAAAGTTGAAAATCTGTTTGATTTTTATGAATTTGAAATCTGATGGTTATTGGAAATCTGTTAGTTATTCCCCTAACTAATTCAGTACAGATTTATACGACTGCCCCCAGATCTACCCCTATTTACCTACACTGCCATTATTGAAAACCCTCAGATCTACAACTAATTACCACTCTGCCATTCCCAGCTCACTCACACACACACACACTAATTATTTTATTATAAATATTCCGACAAGTACAGAGAGCAGTCCACATCATTACACGTTTCCCCACACCACTCTACTCTCTCTATACTGTTCACTCTCTCTCTCCTGTGGCCTCTCACTGGAGGACCACCGCCAACCACCGCAAGTTCGTCGGCCGTCCACCGCTGGCCACAGAAGATATTGCCGGAGTTCGTAGTCTTCTCGTCTCCACCATGGGAGCCATTGCGACAGCAGGCACCGTCGGATCTGCTCCACCACAGGCTGCCACTCTCGCCGGAAGTTCGTCGTTGCAGCTGTCATGGCCGGACGTCGTGCACCACCGTCAGCTTCACCGAGCATCACCGAATGGCCAAATCTCGTCCTCGCCACGGGACCGCCTCCAGATCTCGGCCAGATTCGTCGATCCCGACCGCCTCTAGGTCTGGCCAAGCTTTCGCGTCCGCCGCAGCCTCGATCGACGCTGTGACCAGCGCCGAGCCACCTTGACGTCTGATGCACCTCGGCCTGTTTGCCGCAACATTCAGACGCTGTCGGCAACGCTCCGAGCGCCTTCACTCTTCCTCCTCCGTGACAGGGTCATCTCCACCTCTTCGACCCGATGAGACTTTAGATCTGGGATTTCGCCTCCTTCCTTGACCGTTCCCTGCTCAACCTGTCTACTCCGGCCTCGACCGCATCTATGCTCCGCCAGTTATCGAGTTTTCTCTGAGTTTCGGTTCATCTCCGACCAAAGCAGATCGGAGTTTCCGCCGTCTTCTTCTGGAGACCCCGGATCTGGGGGGGTCGATCGGTTGTATCACCGTGTGCAACGCTGCCTCGTGCCATGCCTGCGCCTCTTCTCCGCTAAATTGGGAGCCGCCGCGAGGAGCTGACGCTGCCGCCGTTTCCTCCTAGCCAACACCACTCGAGCGTCGCCTCGCCTTCTTCGTCAGATCCGTCGAGCTTCACCGCTCGTTGCCGCGCCGGATCGAGGCCGTCTTGATCTGGACGAGAAGTTGGCAACCATCTCGGTGAGTCGCTCTGCCCCTCTCGTACACTCCTCTTTCACCTTCTTTCTCTCACTCTCAGTTCATCCTGTCATTTCTTTTCTTTGGCTCACTCTCTCACTCTTTTGTTCTTATTCACCCTCTTTTTAATGTCTTGTTCCTTTTTCCGAAGGGAACAGCACAATGAATGTGGTGATAACTCTTTTCCCAAGTAAAGCACATTGAGTGCTCAGCTCAAAGTTATTATTATTAAATTCTATCTATATATAGTAATAATTGTAATGTTATAATATATTAGCATTGTTACTGTTACACTATTAAATAGTGATATGCTTGGCTTCATTATTATTAGTTATTAAAGCTCTATACAAATATTCTGCTTAATATATTCTAGCAAGTATTTTTCCAAAATCTATAATAAATATTTTGTAATTCTTACGTAGAAGGTCTAGTATAATATTTTGCTAATAACCTAAAAAATAATAATAGTAGTTATAAATTTTAAATTGTTATTTCCAATATTTGTTAATACATTTCTAGTAAAACCCTGGTAATATTTATGTACATATTTAGCACTTTGATAAATAAATAATTTTCTATAGTTATAATATATTTTCTAAAAATATTGTTTAAGCTAAATTAGTGATATAGTTTGGCTAGCAATTGTCTTCTAAAACATAAAATGTTTTCTTGCAAAATATAGTATTTTCATCAGGCTATATTATAAATATTTCTAAAAATATTTTAAGCTAGTATATATGTATAGCTGGTATATGGTTAGTAGCATTGTCAACTTGTTAACAATAATTAGCAAATATCCTGTAAAACCCTAACAAAATTGTACAAATATAACAGGTGATTCATTACAACTATACAGTACTATTCTCGTGCAACCAAACCGAGGCAAGTACACCGACTCGATCCCTTTACTCTGTATTTCTATCTTGCTTCATGTTCTCATGTTGACACGTTGTACACACGATTGTTCATTGTTCATTGTTCACCGTTCACCGTTCATTGTTCATTGTTCATTGTTCACCGTTTATTGTTCATAGTTCATTGTTCCTTGTGCATTGGGGTGGGGAAATACTACAGATATGTGACCAATCCTATTTTAGCTAGGCATTGAATAATAGCTTGGGTCTCACATCGTGCACGTGGGACTCCAAGCCGTACCATTGTTCACTGTTCACTGTTCACTGTTCATTGTTTACCCAGCCGGTCACATACTCTGATAGTTATTTCAAATGCATGTTACACTGATAGAATAGTTCATTGTTTCTGGATCCGGTGCCATAGTTTCATTGTTATTCCTGTACCACAGTTTATATTCATGTCTTGTACCATGGTTCATATTGTGATTCTTTTTCATGCATTTCAGTTTACATTGTTTAGAATTTCTTGTCGGGGTTGTACTTTGCTCTTTTTTCTGATAGGATCGTTGCAGGTAAGTGGAAGATTACATGGAGCTGGTGATTGCTTGGATATTGCAGCTTTTATTTTAGTTCATTTTTCTGGAGATTGTATCTTAGAGATTAATTATTGTATATTTATTTCATTTGACCGGATTTGTCTCCGGCTAAGCTTGTATTTAAAAATACTTGATGGATATTGGTGATTTCTGGGAACGTTATAAAAGCTGTGTTTTGGTTTACATTACATTGTGACTTTGAGTTTTCCTTAGTATTGTACAGCTTACTTCGTTGTGTCCAAACGACGAAGGCTGGGCGTGTCCGACTCGTATCCGATTATTCGGGAGCGGGGCGTGACATGTTTTTAGTGGTGGCCTATGCAGGTCTATCCTAATGACACTTAGGCTATAAAGTGTTATTGGGGGACCAGCGAAAGCTAAGGAAAACTCATCACAGCATAGGATCCGTGGGAAATAGTTATGGGTATAGTTTTACTAAGTTGCTTATTATCCTGTAGTTAGGCCTAACTAATCAGTTTTCTGTTTTACAGGGTGGTTTAGACACGCAACACTAAGGTTATCAATTTTCTTGCACTTGGGACTTCTGAGGTTATTTCCTATATATGTCTTGCTAGTATGACTGTTTGATTACTAATATTTGATCTGTCTTTATTTTCTTAGTTCGCAAAAGTTTTCTAAAATTCCTTATTGTTATTTAAGACTTTGTTTCCAATTCGAGATTTTCTTTGCTATGAAGATTTGTTTTTGTAATCATTTTGTCGTACTGTTTATTTTCTTATAAAACTCAATATTTTCTAAAGAACAGATACATCACTTTCCATCATGATTAGGGATTAGAATTTGTTTGAAATTTCGTAAACTTCTTTGAAATTCCTATGGATAGAGTTGACAGAGTATTCGATGACCTACTATGACGTGGCAGATGTGCACTGCAGTCATTTATCTGGATTATGGAGACCGCGGGTTCACTGCAGTCAGTTGCGCACTGGCGAGGCAGGAGCTCTAAGTTAAAGTAATTCCAGGTATTCATAGGTTCTCGGATATTATTGAGACTATGTCCTAAATCATAAAATTTTAAATTCTTGAGTTGTTCCGATAACATGGATAAGTTGATAGAAATATTCGGTAATTTATTATTATTTGAATCATTGAGCCAAAGGTTCACTGCAGTCAGATATACACTACACTGGCGAGGCAGGAACTCTAGGTAAAATGATTTCGAATATGTATAGTTTCCGGATACTATTGAAATTATATCCGTGTTATATACCATGTTGATCTCTTATCACCATTTGGCAAGCTTATCAAAATCATCTTGATATTGATCTTATGTTAAACTCTGTAAATTGATTTCATCTTCTCTTGATTCATCTTGGAAATTTATCCTTTCTTTAATATTTGTTGGTCTAATTTCTTTTACGGGTTGATTTAGCGTATTGCACTAATTTTGTTAAACGGTTCCATATCTTGATAGCTAACCTTGAAAATTTATTGTTTTGTATCTAATCGTATCATTTCTATAGTTATCGAGTTTTAGCACTTATTAAGCTTAAATAATTTTGATCACGCTATTAAAAAAAATAATTTATGCTAAGTATGAATTCTAGTCAAGTCCAAATTTTCAAAATCTTTTACTTTATTCTTAGTCGTAATATCTTTCTAGCTGCCGCACTGATGATTTTAATAGTTATGTATACATCAAGCATAATTAATTTTAACCATATTCTACAAAATCGTGTTTAAATTATTTAAAATTTTGTTCTTAGTCATGCTAGTTATGCCTAAAAGGTTTTATTAGATTTAGATCATAATTTTAATTTATAACTGTTATTTAAATTCTATTGTGAGTATGGGTAAATTTGATTTTCCTCATATTTAGAACTCATCATGTCTAGGTAATTTTTTTTTACTATTGATCTTTCATGAAAACATGATTTTACTAGTTGTATTAATTCGGATGCTACGTGTAAATTTATTTTAACCATTTTTCGTATTGGATTATCTTTATTTGTACTTACCATGCCACTTGAAATTTCGAGGACGAAATTTTTGTAAGGGGGGTAGATTTGTAACTCCCTAAACCGAATTTCGGTAAATTTTAAAGAATTTTTCTAATTTCTATTTTTGATGAATAATTGTTTTCATAAATAAAATTTGGTGAAAAAGATAATATTATTATATCCTGCTATAACCTTTTAAAAGAAAAGTTCTTATTATATGAATGCTCTCATTAATTTATATAGTTACTTTAGTAAGAAGTATTGTTCATATTTTCTTTATTTTTTTTCCACTTGTATTGATTAGTAATGGTAATTATTTTCCTTACTGTTATTAAGATCTTCTCTTTAATTTGAATACTTGGTAAGAGGACTAATGGATGATTAAATGTTTTAGGGATTAATTAACTTTTAATAGTTGGTCATTTTCTGGAGGAAGAATCTAATAATTATTGTTTCTAGTGATTAGCTTTTTAATTAGTCTTAACCAATTATTTAGTTAGTAATTATTTGATTAAAATCTGTTTCTATTTTAATTTTGAAAATTCGTTTTGAAAACTATTTGAATTTTCAAAATCTGTTAATGTTTGGAAAGTTGAAAATCTGTTTGATTTTTATGAATTTGAAATCTGATGGTTATTGGAAATCTGTTAGTTATTCCCCTAACTAATTCAGTACAGATTTATACGACTGCCCCCAGATCTACCCCTATTTACCTACACTGCCATTATTGAAAACCCTCAGATCTACAACTAATTACCACTCTGCCATTCCCAGCTCACTCACACACACACACACTAATTATTTTATTATAAATATTCTGACAAGCACAGAGAGCAGTCCACATCATTACACGTTTCCCCACACCACTCTACTCTCTCTATACTGTTCACTCTCTCTCTCCTGTGGCCTCTCACTGGAGGACCACCGCCAACCACCGCAAGTTCGTCGGCCGTCCACCGCTGGCTACAGAAGATATTGCCGGAGTTCGTAGTCTTCTCGTCTCCACCATGGGAGCCATTGCGACAGCAGGTCACCGCCGGATCTGCTCCACCACAGGCCGCCACTCTCGCCGGAAGTTCGTCGTTGCAGCTGTCATGGCCGGACGTCGTGCACCACCGTCAGCTTCACCGAGCATCACCGAATGGCCAAATCTCGTCCTCGCCACGGGACCGCCTCCAGATCTCGGCCAGATTCGTCGATCCCGACCGCCTCTAGGTCTGGCCAAGCTTCCGCGTCCGCCGCAGCCTCGATCGACGCTGTGACCAGCGCCGAGCCACCTTGACGTCTGATGCACCTCGGCCTGTTCGCCGCAATATTCAGACGCTGTCGGCACCTGCTCCGAACGCCTTCACTCTTCCTCCTCCGTGACAGGGTCATCTCCACCTCTTCGACCCGATGAGACTTTAGATCTGGGATTTCGCCTCCTTCCTTGACCGTTCCCTGCTCAACCTGTCTACTCCGGCCTCGACCGCATCTATGCTCCGCCAGTTATCGAGTTTTCTCTGAGTTTCGGTTCATCTCCGACCAAAGCAGATCGGAGTTTCCGCCGTCTTCTTCTGGAGACCCCGGATCTGGGGGGGTCGATCGGTTGTATCACCGTGTGCAACGCTGCCTCGTGCCATGCCTGCGCCTCTTCTCCGCTAAATTGGGAGCCGCCGCGAGGAGCTGACGCTGCCGCCGTTTCCTCCTAGCCAACACCACTCGAGCGTCGCCTCGCCTTCTTCGTCAGATCCGTCGAGCTTTCACCGCTCGTTGCCGCGCCGGCTCGAGGCCGTCTTGATCTGGACGAGAAGTTGGCAACCATCTCGGTGAGTCGCTCTGCCCCTCTCGTACACTCCTCTTCACCTTCTCTCTCTCACTCTCAGTTCATCCTGTCATTTCTTTTCTTTGGCTCACTCTCTCACTCTTTTGTTCTTATTCACCCTCTTTTTAATGTCTTGTTCCTTTTTCCGAAGGGAACAGCACAATGAATGTGGTGATAACTCTTTTCCCAAGTAAAGCACATTGAGTGCTCAGCTCAAAGTTATTATTATTAAATTCTATCTATATATAGTAATAATTGTAATGTTATAATATATTAGCATTGTTACTGTTACACTATTAAATAGTGATATGCTTGGCTTCATTATTATTAGTTATTAAAGCTCTATACAAATATTCTGCTTAATATATTCTAGCAAGTATTTTTCCAAAATCTATAATAAATATTTTGTAATTCTTACGTAGAAGGTCTAGTATAATATTTTGCTAATAACCTAAAAAATAATAATAGTAGTTATAAATTTTAAATTGTTATTTCCAATATTTGTTAATACATTTCTAGTAAAACCCTGGTAATATTTATGTACATATTTAGCACTTTGATAAATAAATGATTTTCTATAGTTATAATATATTTTCTAAAAATATTGTTTAAGCTAAATTAGTGATATAGTTTGGCTAGCAATTGTCTTCTAAAACATAAAATGTTTTCTTGCAAAATATAGTATTTTCATCAGGCTATATTATAAATATTTCTAAAAATATTTTAAGCTAGTATATATGTATAGCTGGTATATGGTTAGTAGCATTGTCAACTTGTTAACAATAATTAGCAAATATCCTGTAAAACCCTAACAAATTGTACAAATATAACAGGTGATTCATTACAACTATACAGTACTATTCTCGTGCAACCAAACCGAGGCAAGTACACCGACTCGATCCCTTTACTCTGTATTTCTGTCTTGCTTCATGTTCTCATGTTGACACATTGTACACACGATTGTTCATTGTTCATTGTTCACCGTTCACCGTTCATTGTTCATTGTTCATTGTTCACCGTTCATTGTTCATAGTTCATTGTTCCTTGTGCATTGGGGTGGGGAAATACTACAGATATGTGACCAATCCTATTTTAGCTAGGCATTGAATAATAGCTTGGGTCTCACATCGTGCACGTGGGACTCCAAGCCGTACCATTGTTCACTGTTCACTGTTCACTGTTCATTGTTTACCCAGCCGGTCACATACTCTGATAGTTATTTCAAATACATGTTACACTGATAGAATAGTTCATTGTTTCTGGATCCGGTGCCATAGTTTCATTGTTATTCCTGTACCACAGTTTCATATTCATGTCTTGTACCATGGTTCATATTGTGATTCTTTTTATGCATTTCAGTTTACATTGTTTAGAATTTCTTGTCGGGGTTGTACTTTGCTCTTTTCCTGATAGGATCGTTGCAGGTAAGTGGAAGATTACATGGAGCTGGTGATTGCTTGGATATTGCAGCTTTTATTTTAGTTCATTTTTCTGGAGATTGTATCTTAGAGATTAATTATTGTATATTTATTTCATTTGACCGGATTTGTCTCCGGCTAAGCTTGTATTTAAAAATACTTGATGGATATTGGTGATTTCTGGGAACGTTATAAAAGCTGTGTTTTGGTTTACATTACATTGTGACTTTGAGTTTTCTTTAGTATTGTACAGCTTACTTCGTTGTGTCCAAACGACGAAGGCTGGGCGTGTCCGACTCGTATCCGATTATTCGGGAGCGGGGCGTGACACTTATGCGCCAACACAAGACTATGCTCCCACATGTGGCACCCTATGCGCCCACATGGGGGGCATATGCGCCCACATAAGTGGGGGAAATGCTTTGGGCGCATGACAGGTCCATGCGCCCAAGCAGTGCACTGTTCGTCTTTCCGACAGATCCGGGAAGAATGAACCATGGCCGAAAACTTCAAAACTCCGCCATTTCTCCATCCGGAGTCCAAATTCGGACTTCCTTAGGTCAAAATGGGGTAGAACGAAATTCTCTACCACATGGAACCATCAAAACATGCAAATAAAGAAGTTAAATGGATCAAAACTTTAAGTTTCTGAAAAAGGCAATTTTCTATATCTACAAAAATCTATGCTTCAAAATGAAAAATTCCAAGTTCTAAAGTAGAGGAGAATCATGCTAGGAAACCATTGGAACCATCCAAATAGGTTCTTGAGTGAGAGCAAGGTGCACTTGCCTATGGAGGAGGAGAGGTTTTTAATGGAGGAGAAGAAGAAGAAGAAGTTATGGAGATTTATGAGGAGAGAGAAAAGTAGGTGCCTTTATAAAGGGGGATGGTGGTAGGTAGGGGGTTAACATGTAGAACCAAAATAAACCAAGCCAACCAAAATAAACCAAGTTAAACCATGATAAACCTAAACAAGATTAAATCAAAATTAGCTAGCAAGACAAGACAAGTAAAATACTGGACATGATCCCGTACACGTATACTGGAAATACGTATACGAAAAATGCAGGTTACAAGAACTCCCACAAACGTCTCCTGATACTGAAATAGACATCACCAACATTTTCAACATAAGAAAAATATCTAAGATTAACTATCCATAAGTCCAACTCTGGACACAAAGACAAAACGGTATTTTTTGGGTCAAATAGGTATCCGTCGTTAGATCTGCTTTGCACCGAAAAACGTGACAAAATCTATTGTCTCTAAAGTCGATAAATTATATACCTATGAGTCCACTTTTTTATACGAACTCAACAGTATGTCCAATTTTGGATTCCGATAATCCGTGCACAAAATTGCATGTTAAGTCGGATCGTGGGCCCGCCAAAACGGCAATCCGGCCAACCATCTAAGAATCGGCCAAACTTAGCTCATAGGACCCAAAAACGATATGAGTCCATTGGCACAAGTTTCGTCACGATGTGACGAACGTGCACGAAGTTAGAATTTTTGCAAAGTGACCGTTACGGTATTCTTTAACCGATATGCATCGAATTTGTCGTGCATACGCAACCAATTCAAGTTCCGTCAAAGCTCACACGTGCACAACATCCATGCACACATTTCGATGCCCTCGGGTTGCGAAGAAGTTGCCCGATTTGTCGGGACGGACCCTGTATTAGAAAATTTTGATGTTTTGAAAACATATTTTTTGTATTTTAATAAAACTAAAAATAGGGTTTTAATCTCGTATGGGTTCTCTACATAATTGTTCAAGTGGATTTCTATAATACCTAATATCTTGTCAACTATGATTCTTCCAAATCAGTGGTTCAAAATTGAATTTCCAGTATCAAATCCCACAGTTTTTCTCGAGATTTCAACTATATTCTTCCTATGTTTTACATCCTCTAAAATTAAACTAGTTGACAGAGTTTAAATGTATATATGTTGTGGTTATACCTGAGAAAATAATTCGTCAAACGGTTGAGTGAGGAGGCAAAAAACGGACCGTAAAAATCATGTTTCACTGCTGCAGTTTGCTTGCTGCACTACTACGGCTTTGTCGCGCGCGCTTCAGGTGGCCGGTGGCGCGACTCTACAAACAAGTTTTCCTTTGTGAGAAATCCTTCTTTTTTCCTTCAAAAATCAACGAAAAACAGTTACGTCCCATTGAACATACATGTCCTAGTGCTGAATTACGTTATGTCCATAATGATACACTTTGGTAAAATGATCATGAAGGCCAACCCTAACTCTAATGCTCTAAAATGCAAGATGAGAACCAAACCACTGCCATTTTGAATGGACACTTTTCCAAATGTGCCATTCCTTTCATAAACAAATGACTATTTCGAAACCCAAATCCAAAGAATATTTCAAAAATGAATGTTTGAATAAATGAGATATTTAAAATATAGTTGTAATCTAAATTATTCTTCTTTTCACTACATTTTCTTCCTTTTCTTCTTATAATTTTTTTTTATGACGATGATATGTTTAATAAAAACGAAACAAGTTGTAAAAAATTTGAAAGAAGGAAATGTTCAGCCATTGGCTCCGGCCGAAATCAAAATTTTTTTTTTCATTTGGTTGGTTTTGATTTTGTTTTGTTTTTTTTGGATTTAGTGTATTGGTTTGATTTTTTGTTTGTTTGTATGGATCTTATCCATATTATATTTTTAAATAAATAATTTTGATTTATTATTATCTATATTATATTTTTTTGTGATATTTCTACTAAATGGTTTATTATTATCTATAAAGAAATTTGATTTAAATAATATGGATAATAACATAGATAATTTTAACAACATTTTTTTTAAGAGAAATCAAATAAATAATTCTATATATTATGATATCAAAATATAATGGTAACAAAAAAATCGACAAATAGATAACACCATGTATATTATCATCTAAAAATATAATACCAAATTTTTCTTGAAGAACATTATTTATTTGAATTTGTTTGTATTATCCATATTATATTTTTAAATAAACATTTTCACAAATACATTTTTTTTGACAAATACAATCTAAAATAAATAATTTGGCAAATACAATTATATTACCAGAATATTATATTTTGATTTCACTTTAAATCTACTACTAGATAGTGCAGCTTGGAAATAATCTTCCACGGTGAAGCCCAACTTTTGGCATTATATAGTAGTATAGATAATATTTTTAATTAGTAAATATAAGAAATGATATTTTGGGAAAGAAAACTTCCATGGTGAAGTCCAACTTTTGCCATTATATAGTAGTATAGATTTATACGTGCATGTAAGGTTATTTTGAAAGTCCAAAAAATACTTCTCGTAATTACTTAGTTGCCGCGATTAACTTTAAGTAATATTTTTAATTTATAAATATAAGCAAAGATATTTTGGGAAATAAAACTTCCACGGTGAAGCCCAAATTTTGGCATTATATAGTAGTATAGATACTTGTTGATTTTCGTATTTTTTCAGTTCTTCGACTCTAGGCCACATATTTGAAGTACATTTACGGACCAAACAATCACATAATATTAACAAAAATTATTTGAAGTACATTTATGAAACCATCATGAAATCTTTTTGGTATGTTCTTAAACCTATTTAAACTTACACTTTTCACATTTTAGGTTGATTTCAAATTGTATTAAGTAATAGATAACTTTTAATTAGATTAGAATAGATTAAATTTTAATTAGATTAAATTTAAAACTTAAATGATGGATTAAATTATAATGGTAAATTAAATTTTAAATAGCTAATTCAATGTTGACTATTGGATAGAAAAAAAAACTCTCCTAAGTTAAGTTTAAATTTTATCTAACTAGCGTTAGATTAGGTTTAAACTAAATTTTAGATTTGAAATTTTAGGCATTTTAAATTAAATTTAAAAAAGGAGTAGATTCTTAGTTACGAGCATATTAATGTTAGGATAAAAATTTAACAAGTTAAATTTTGACTAAATTGAGTGATTAAAATATTGACAATTCATTATTATCCAATGGCTTACATTTTCTTAAACATATATCCATCTCAAATAAAACAATATTTACTTAAGTTAAGATTTTCTTTAACTTGCATTAGCTTAGGTAGATTAGAAATTTTATATTAAATGTAATTTTTTTAAGATTCTTAGAAATAATATTTATGAGTTTATGATGTACTATCTTTTAAAAAAAAAAATTAAATTAGCTTAAAACATTTCTATCTTTTAGGATGCACATTCCCCCCCCCCCCCCTCTTTTTAACTTAACCAAACCAAATTTTTTTTCAACAATGAGATTCCGGAACCTTCTTCTGGAAACTTTAAACACGAGTTGCATAGTGTGCCATGACACTAGTATATAAAAATCAAATATAATTTGTTATATTTTTTTGTAGTAAAATATATATATATATAATTATTTATTTAATTTATTTTAAATTAAATATATTTTGTGAATAGATAATAACAAATTATGTATTAGTGATATCACAAAAAATATAATAGAAAATAATATTAAATGGAAAATATTTATTTAGAAATATAATATAGATAGTATCCATACAAAAAAAAAGCAATACATAAAGCCAAAATAAACCAAAACAAAACTGAATGCAAAAAAAGAAATAAAACATGATTTCCGTAAAAGCCACTCGCTGTTGGTCCTAGCGAACATTTCTTTCTTTCAAATTTTTTTAAACTTGTTTTGTTTTATCTAATTTAAACAAACATATTCTCAATTTATGTTTTCTTCTCATTTAATATCTCCATGGTCCTTTCTTTTTGTTTTTATTTTGGGGGCTGCTAGCTTGTCCGCCTGCGGGCCAATCCGTCTGTCACGTGGTGCCATTCCATTAGCGGGTTAACCAGTATAGAATCCATGTCTATAGGGGGGCCAATGGGCTTCCGTCATGCGACGAACAGACCAGCTGTTGACAAACTATCATTTTTTTTTTACTGCTAAATGATTGGAAGTCTGACAAAACTTTTATGTTAATTTTTTTAGGTGTTCTTTTTCCAAGTTGGACTGCGGCTCAAAACCCTTTAGCCATTCAAAAAGGAATTCGAATCCGAGACCTGTGCTCGAGCAGCCCCCGCATAAATAGGCAAATGTTAAAGGCCACCCCTAAATTACTAAGGGCCACCAATCTACTAAGGGCAACCATCCTACACTTATATTTTTACTAAGGGCAACCTAAAATGAATCATTTCACTAAGGGCTACCAAAAAAAAAAAAAAACCAAAGAAAACAAAATCCACCCGCCCCTCCTCCTTTTCCCCTCCTGTTCATTCCCTCCCCCCTTCCTCCCTAAAGTCTCCCCCCTCCGACAGCCCCCCTTCCCCCCTCCTGTTCATTCCCTCCCCCCTCCTCCCCGAAGTCTCCTTCCCCTCCGACAGCCCCCCCTTCCCCCTACTCCACGAAGTCCCCTCCCCCTCCTCCACGAAGTCCCCTCCCCTCCTCCACGAAGTCCCCTCCTCCTCCGACAGCCCCCTTCCCCCTTCCTCCACGAAATTCCCTCCCCCTCCGACAGCCCCCCTTCCCCCCTCCTCCACAAAGTCCTCTCCCCCTTTCCGACAGCCCCCCTCCCCTCCTCCTCCACGAAATCCCCTCCCCCCTCCGACAGCCCCCCTCCACCTCAAAATCACCTCCCTCTCTCCGCTCTCTACCATCCATCGAGCCGACAGCCTCGAGATACTCGAAAATCTCCCCGTCATTCTTCATGGGTCGCCAAAAACATTCTCAAGCTAGGTATGGCTACGTTTCCTTCTTTTTTTCGCTCTATACAAATTTTGAAATTTCGTGCATCGTATTTATGAGGACCATAGTGCCTACAGTCTTCCCTGTAGTCCTTAATATACTTAGGACTGCAGGCTTGGCCTGCAGTCACGCCATCTATTTGAGAAAAAATAGGAAGAAGATCTGTCAATTGGAGACTGTAGGATAGACCTGCAGTCCTCAATCGACGTACGACTGCAGGGAGTTTGTTTATTTTTATTTTTATTTTTTGCTATAATTTTGCATTACTTCTTGCCATTGTAGTCGCGGGGAGGAAGGTGGCCAGAGAAAGCGTCCGACGGTGTCGGAACGAAAAACACGCCAATTAGTGCAGGAAGGTCCCAAGAGAAAGCGTCCGACAGCGTCGGAACGAAAAATACGCCAATTAGTGCGTTATGCCGAGAAACCTCTAGTTATAGACACTGAACCGGCTACGAGTCGAGGCAGAGTGAAGAGGGTGGCTTCAAAGAAAAAGGTTTTAGTTAGTTCTTCATCTAGCTCCGATGAGGAGTACGTACCACCGGTGGATGATCAAGGGGATGAAGGAGCTGGCATCATCCCCACCCTCATCTCAACCCTCGTCTCCCAAGAGTGAGGGCGATCCACGTCCAATTGGGTGCACAATCTTAACATCAATAGAGCACCATATTGTATACAAAATTTGGAATGAACCTGTAAGTACAACGCCCTGCCCTATAGTGCTAGTATTGTATTCATTATCAAGTTACAAATTATGTTGACACTTTGTTCTTTAAATGTTGGAATAGGCCCATATGCGTGTCCTAAGACCTATCAATCACGACACGGAATGTCGCTCTTGGGCGTACGACAACCTCTCAAACGACGTCAAGGCCCTTATTGCCCCTACCGGCTTGCATTATTTGGCAAAATATAGCTATCAGACGGTCGACAACGCTCTAGTCTCTGCATTTGTCGAGCGTTGGCACCCGGAGACGAATAGTTTCCATCTTCGGTGGGGGGAGATGACGATTACGCTTGATGACGTTTATCAAATATTGGGTGTTCCTGTGGATGGTCGTCCGTGGGAGAGCGACAATGAAGAGCAGATGGTCTTCAATTGGTACGATGAGATGGTCTCACTGGTCGTCGAGTGTGCTCCCTCGGCCCGGTTTGTAGTGGTTGTGCCATAATGCTTCAACTTGTTGGTCCACGCTAAAACAAATTGCTCTTTATGTGGTGCTAGCCAAGTATCGTTGATGTAAGATATACATGCCGGATTACTCGGCCCCCACTTCTCCTTGAACAAGTACCATGCCGTGTCGTAACTGTCTATGGTAGTGGCTCGCCACACAAGTTCCCAATCCTTATAGAATTCAGTAAAGTGGACCTTATCGAGCTTTCCATCCACCTTTTGGAACTTTAGCTTACACTGTGATTGAACATTTCGATTTATATGCCAACTACATAAGATTCTTTGCGCGGTAGGAAATATCGCATCCACAGCACTCATTAGTGCATATTCTCTGTCTGTAACAAAAATGGAGGGCTCTTTTTGTTCATTGTAAAGTGATTTGACTCTCATCATCGCCCAGGTGTAATCCGCAATAGTCTCACTCTTCATGAAACAGAATGCGACCGTGAAACTTTTCTCCGTTGAGGTGAATCCGACGACATGAAAAAGTGGCATCTTGTATTTATTTGTCTTATACGTGCAATCAAGGATCAGTACGTCGGCAAAGGACCTAGCCAAGTGTATTGAATCAGGATGAGCCCATAAGATTGAAAGAACTTCCTGTGAATCTGGGTGTCTTCTACTGTACTGGACATAGTGACTATCGGAAAGCAACTTTATCAGTTGCTGCATCGCCATTCTTCCCATCATTTTATCAGATTTTGCTCCGGCTAAGGCATTGTAGATGGTCCTTAGTGTCGACTTCGTGTCGACGTTTTCTTGTCGCAAGGCTGTGTGAATCTGTCTAGGGGCAACTCCGCTAGTGGCTAGTTTTTTAACTAGCATCTTCTGATCACTATTCAATCTTCCGGCGTAAGCATGACCCACGAGTGTGTCGGCAATAGGGTGATTGTGACTTCCATTCTTCACTTGGACTGTATAATCCGTCATACATCCTCGTGATACAATCTTTAAGGCGATAGGACAACCACATTTCTTCGTCCCTCCTCTACTACGTTTGACGACATTTAGATTCATGCTTTCAGAATCTTTTGCGCTTTTATGGCTCCTAAAAATACCACCTCTTTCACATCCGAGTTCTAACTTTTTCCATCCTGCATCTCCTCTCTCGGATTTCACAATGACAACAACAATGTTATGTAGGCGTCCAACTTCTCTACACCATCCAAGCGCCGCATCACAAGAAGAAAATGTAGAGGATGTTGAGAATAAGTGTCCTACGTCAACATTATGTTGGACAACAAGATCTGTACAATGTACAACCTGCAAAGTAATAAAAAATCAAATTTATAATTGTACAAGATCTCCAAAATCAAATAGTAAAGGACTGCAGTACTAGACTGCAGTCCAGTCCTTTTAAAGGACTGCAGCAATGGACTGCAGTCCATTCCTATTCCAGCCTGCAGGACTGCAAGACTGGACTGCAGTCCACTTCTTGTACAGGACTGCAGGCTAGGACTGCAGTCCGCTTTTTGTACATGCGTATTTTCTGTGTACAGGCGTGTGAAATCTCGAAAATTGACATTTCATGTACTTACCAACAATGGTTCACACGTAATCGTTGGTTCTTGGGGAGCCATAATGGGATTGGATGACCCAATCTCTTCTTCAACAATATTTTGGTCCATAATTCTAAACAAAGATTGAGTGTCAACACAATAACCTAATTAAAAAAAAATAAAATAAAAGAAGAGATAGAGAACTACCGAAGATAGACAACTTCAATAGAGGTGGGGACAACAACAATGGAGGAGGGGGGACCAATGGTGGAGGTGGGGACAACTATGGAGGAGGTGGGGACAACAATGGAGGTGGGGGATTGAGAGAAGTGGTTTGGGGAGTGAGAAAAGAGGAAGAAGACAAACGAAGAAGATGGTGGCCCTTAGTGTTTTGAAAATGGCAAACTTGTAATTTTTAAAATTTTTTTAAGTTGGTGGCCCTTAGTAATTTGGGGGTGGCCTTTAACATTTGCCCATAAATATAGGTGGAGACCGCGTGTCATTTTTTTTAAAAAATCTTCTGATTGCGGATCAGGTTAATATTCGGCTTTGAATAGTTGAGCTTGGGTCCAGGATAAGAGTAACGGATACAGACCCGACCCCGCTAAATGCCTCTCAATTTCTTTACCCCAAAACCTCTTCACCCTAAACATCTTTCTTTCTTCCACACCCAATGGCTTTTAACAGTAAGTTTCTCTCTCTTATTGTCTGGAACTTCAACTGAATAATTTGGTATTTATTTATTTTTTAGGGTTGAAAAAGCATAAATCCCCCAGCACGGCGAAAGCTCCAAAGCCGTCGAAGAAGAAGAAGACGTTCGATATCGACAAAATCGCTGGACCGAAGAAGAGGAGCCGAGTGTATATTTCCATGTTATTTGTTATTTACAGCTACTAAAGGTCCATGCTGCACGGACACGAACACGGACACAACACGAAAGGATACGGAGATGAAGAGACCGACACGTCATGGATTTTGGCGTGTCCTAGTTTATTTCTTTGTGTTGGACGTTCGTGCTTCCAGGCTACTAGCTACGAGTTATTGTACCATAGTCATGAGTTGGGAATTTGGAATATTGTTAGCCAATAGTTCGGAAGATTGAAAAAAATAGTTTAGCTAGATTTTTTACATTAAATAATATTTGATTTGTGAATTACTGATTCATATATAAGTTAGTCGCGAATTTTACAAAGCAAAATTGCAAAGGAAATACTATACTAGTTGCTTTCGTTAATTCTCAGTTTTGGAGAAATCTGACAAATTTTGCTAATGTTCAGCAATATTTCAGAAGAATCAATATTTTACATTTAAATAGATTGAAAATGAAAGAGAATGCCTTTATAGTAAATTACTAACTCAAATGTGAATAGTTTGTCAATTTTACACGATTTCATGGACATATTGGTTCCCTTAACTATTTGGAAAATATTTGTTAATTTCGAATAGTTTGTGAATATTGTAGGTATTTAACTGTTGAAGGATCTTTGGTTAAAGAGACTTAGAAAGGATTACTCAGTTGTTTTGAATTGTAATTGCACAAAACGACAAAACTCATGGAATTGTAATTCCAGTTTCATGTGTTTGGTCACAATTATCTTTAGTTTCGTTGGACACTATGAACTGTAAAGTGACCATACTAGCCACATAAGATATTGATTCGTGGAATTGGAATTCACTCATAAAATGAATGAGAATACCTCATTTTTGTTTACAGTAATAGGAAATTTAGGAAGCACAGACACTCCAAAAATGTGGCCGTGTCACATATCAAACACTCCACGGATATTCTAAAATGTACTAGGAGACACCAATAGGTATGGTGTCTTCATGTCATTTCCGTGTCGTATTCTTGTCTGTGCAAGATAGGAAATTCGTGTTAGTTTGGATACTATATGTAATGTGATTTCCAAATTTATGAGTAGGGGGCTTGTCCAAGAGGCTCCAATGGATTATTGGGACCTTATTGGGAAATACTATACTGGCTTCCTTGCAGATAGATCTATCCTTAATGGAATCCCATGGCGCATGAGACCATCTTGAGGTTCTTCAAATAATAAACTTGGAGGGGTGTACTCTCAAATTATATCTGAGAACTTGTTTGATAGGGTTTATTGAGACCGCTAAACTAAGAAATTTGGGACCACTTGTGCGAGTGAACAACACTTTTTATTTGTGAACAACAGACTTGCTTCACCGAACAATGTCAAATTTGATCGTTAGTCGCACGCTATGTTGCACGGATGCGGAAAAATGGTCTCTCTATTTGTATTGTGGCCTTGTTGATGCTACATAGGTGACTATATCCTCCTTAGCTAAAAATGTCCATATCCCATATCCGTATTGCTCATAGATCTATCCTCGATGCAACATAGGTTTGGCAAGATCCTCTAGTTTTCTCGTAGGATCAATATATGCTCTTTCATATCAATTATCAAAGGAGACATTTTGCACACACACCGACTGATATACTTATTATAATCATTAGGCATCTAAATATGCTATATTTTGCAAGCAGGGAAAGACTTGTTTTATGTCTATTTATTTAACTATAAACTTCGAAAGTGGAAAAGTGTACTTGATTATGTATGCCAATTCACCAACATTTTTGTTTGACTGACATATACATTTTGCTTTATGTAGGAAAACAGAACAACAAGGTATAAACCGTTCAGATCATGATTATCATGGCGAATTGGCTAGTATGTCTGAAGGGGAAGTTGATGGTGAAAGAGGTACGACTTCATCGAGTCCATTTTGAGTTCTTGTACATCCTCTGTGTGTGTGTTTAATAGAAATCCTGGCTTTGCCATTAATAGACATCCTGGTTGAAGCATCATTGACATTTGACATATATATATGAGTAAGTTTCACAATCGCTCCTGGAGTTTCAACCTTATCACCTAATCCTCTATATTATAAAACATATCAATGGGCATGATGATATCTTCTGATACCAATTTGATGCGAAACAGAGATCTAGAGGAAATATGATTGGTATGAAATTAGAACTTTATGACAAATTAGGCACAAAAGCTTTAAATGAAAATGTGAACAATCAACTATTATAAATTTATCACAAATAATTTTAATAGAAAGACAAAGATAATAATTATAAATACCCGATTTTGGAAACGTGCATGTTGAGTTGTATTTCGATTATGCGGTTTTTGTACTCGAGACATATTCGTGTCAATGTCGGAGACAGAGAAGGAGATAAGATATAGATCCACATTTAGGGTTTTGGCATCGCACTATACAAACTAAAAAATATATTTCTCATTATTCAATTCTTCATTTTATAACTTATGAACTTATAGACTATTTATAGACTACAAAACAATCAAAGAGATAAAATAAATCTCTAAATACTCATCCATAAGATGAATCAAATCCCTAACCAACTCGAAAGATAAGTGTCATTATTTAGATTTATCCTAACAAACTAACTGAAAAATCTAACAGATTAATCGAAAATTACAACTTGTTCTCCATCATTCTTCTCGGTTTCGAAAAAAATCACCTCTTGGTGAATCATGTAAGCGTAAAATTATGCTCCTGGTGATGCCCTCCAATTCGGCCATGGTGTAGGTCTCTGTTTCAGTATTATAGTCAACACAAAGACTTCTGGAAAGATGATGAAACCCTACATTGGTAATACTAGTTGTAGATGTAGAAGAAATGGAATGTCCGCTTGGCAAATAACATCATGCACCTCTATAAATAGTGGTCGCCTCCATGCGTCCAGAGAAGTAAAATGATCGTCCATACAATCAATTATTATTTCCTGTAAACTATTATAATTATTTGTAATAGAAATTGTTCACGGGCCTAACTATTGGGACAAATTCAAAATATTTAGAAGACATAATAGGTTTTCTAAATTCGTTGGATTCATTAAATGACCTAGTTAGTTCTTCTAAGGATGATATATAAATGTCAAAATTTATTAATGGTTTAAACCTAGACTCAGGCTTGGATCTAACTGGTGATTCGTCTACGACAAACTCAATTGGTTCTACTAATAATTTTTTTAAGGACATAGGATTACCGTTACCAATAGTTTCTGCCTTAATATGATTACATCGAACAATTTTTTTTTATGTTGGCATGTATCTTGTCATATGCATCATCGATTATTACACAAATTTGTTTAGAGTAATTTTGTGTAGACATTTTTGTATGCGCCTTATATACATATAAAAATATTTCTATTTTCGAGTAATGGAATTGAGTTGACTGGGAGACCAAATCAGGGTTTAGCTCTCGTACCAATTTGATACGGGATGAAGACCTAGAGGAAAATAAGATGGGTTTGAAATTTGGAATTTATGAAAATTTGGACACAAGCTTTAAATGAAACGTGAATAATCAACTATTATAAATTTATCACAAATATTTTAATAGGAAGACAAAAAATAATTACTAGGAATACCCGATTTGGAATGGTGTGTTGGTAAAATCGGAGGCAGGAAAGGAGATAACATAGAGAGATCCACTTTAGGGTTTTGACATCGCATCATACAAACTCAAAATAGATTTATCTTTATTCAATTCTTCCCTTAAATTAGGGAGCAAATAAGCTATATATAGTTTATAGATAAATACAAATCATGTTAAACTTATCAAAACCAACTTAAATTTCTTATGGATAAAAGAGAATATAATCTATGTTTAAACTAAACAAAAATAAAAAGATAATATAAAAGTCTAAATTCTTTTTCCTACCATTCTCCTCGATTTTGAAAGATTCACCTGGTGAATCATGTATACGTGAAATCCGATAATTATGCTCCTGGTAATAACAGAGGCCTTTGCTTTGACAAGCTAGTCAATATTGAAACTTCTGATATGTCAACAAAACTCCACAGCGGTACTGACAGATATGGAAGCGGAAGAAGCAGAATGTCCAACATGGACTTATCATCAAGCACGTCAATAACGGGTGGTGGTCTCAATGCGTCCAAAAAACAAAATAATGGAGAACACGTTGGAATTTTCGATTATCTTTTATATTTTTTAATTAGTTTGTTAGGATAAATCTAAATAAGGATAATTTTATCTCTTGAGTTGGTTAGGAATTTGTATTATCTTATGGATAAATTTTTTAGTTTAATACAAATCGTATTTTTTAGGTCTTCGTACTGCATCAAATTGGTATCAGAGCTAAACCCTGGTTTAACACATACAAAGATGTCTACATAAAATTTCTCGCAACAAATTTCTCCGATAATTGATGTTGCATATGACAAGATGCATGCCAACGTGAAAAAATTGTTCGATGAATATTTCAACCATTTTAAGACAAACTATTGCTAACAATGTTCCTATATCCTTAGAAAATCATTAGAAGAACCTACTGAGTCTGTCTTAGACGAGTTATAAGTTAGATCCAAGTCAGAGTCTAGGTCTAGGTTTAAGCCATTAATAAATTTTGACCTTTATATATCATCCTTAGAAGAACTAAATAGATCATTTGATGAATCCAATGAATTTAAAGAACCTATTATGTCGTCTAAATATTTTGAACTTGTCCCAATAGTTAGGCCCATGGACCATTTCTATTTTTTCTATTACAAATAATTGTAATAGTTTGCAGTAAATAGTATTTGATTGTAGGACGATCAATTTATTTTTTTGGACGCACTGAGACGACCACCATTTATAGAGGTGCTTGACGTTATTTGCCAAACGGACATTCTATTTCTTCCACCTCTACATTCGGTATTACCAATGTGGGGTTCTATCGTCTTTCCATAAGTCTTTGTGTTGACTACACTACTGAAACAGATATCTCCATCGTGACCGATTTGGAGGGCAACACCATGAGCATAATTTTCGGATTCTACGTTTACATGATTCACCAGGAGGTGAATTTTTGGAAGTGGAGGAGAATGATGAAGAACAAGTTGGGATTTTCGATTGTCTTTTACATCTTTTAGTTAGTTTGTTAGGATAAATCTAAACAAGGATAATTTTATCTCTTGAGTTGGTTAGGAATTTGACTCATCTTATGGATAAATATCTAGATATTTATTTTATCTTCTTTTGATTGTTTTGTAGTCTATAAATAGTCTGTAAGTTCAAAAGTTTTAATTGAAGAATGAAAAAAAAAAAATCTATCAAAATCCTAAATTAGATATCTCTATCTTATCTCCTTTTCGCCTCCGACGTTATCAACATGCCATTCCAAATCGGATATTTCTAATTATTAATTTTGTTTTTCTATTAAAATTATTTGTGATAAATTTATAATAGTTGATTGTTCACGTTTCATTTAAAGCTTCGACGTTCAATTTGTCATAAATTTTCGATTTCATACAAATACTATTTCCTTTAGGTTTTCGTAATGCGTCATCTTCACTTTATCGTAGGGGTCTTAGCCTTGTTAGTGACATATTATAATGACAATTTTGCTTCTGATCATTGCACAGCTAGTGAAATTTACCCATTTTCCTTTTTCTTTCGTTGTCTTCTCTTTTATACATTTTACAATCTACCCCCACATTATGATCATCTTCATCCAAGCCTTCTCCCGTTAGAATCTCGCTCGGCTATATAGCACAAGAAAGCTCCACAAAAGAATTGTCAAAGAACACACCAAAACATGCCATGGCTGTGTCATGTCAGATACTCGTATCAGACAAGCACATACACTTCGAAATAAACTAGGAGATACCACAATAGGAATCGAATCTGTGTCGCTGTGTCAGAAACGTGGCATGTCGATTCCGTGCCTATGCAATACACAATATATATATATATATATATATATATATATATATATATATATATATATATCAAGGTAGTTAAAGGCGCAAGGGGTACTCGATCTATATCTTCCGAGGTGCAAGGCGCAAGCGGGACGCAAAATAAAAAATAATAACAATAATAAATAAATAAATAAATAAATAAATTAGTAATGTAAGAAATAAAATCAAATAACTTACTAAAACCAACAAAAACGTATTAAAACATAACTAAGTGAACTAGCAGAGCAGCATCAGAACTGAATAGAACTAACAAGAATTTGTATTCCTCCTACCATGTTTTTAGTAAATTTTAGTTTTCGAAGTCCAACTGTAGCCAAATTTGGCAACTGTGGGAAGGGTTACCTCCCTTCCACTTGTATGAGGTAAGGGTTATCTTTTCGTCTCAATTTTTTTTTATAAAAAACATATAAGGCGTGCCTTTTCTTGGTCGTGTCTTGCTAAATGGCACACCTAAGGCGCACCTTGGGTGTGCCCAGAGAAAGACGCCTTGCCTAGTGAGGTGCAAGGCGCGGACAGATGCCGCACCTTGCTGCGAGACGTGCCTTTAATTACTATGATATATATATCAGTTCTAAGGATAAGATATGTGGATCTACTTTTTCGTATGGCAGTTCTTAACTTATTTTTGAGTTAATCATGCTTTAATCTTCTTTTTACCACCAAAAGTATATACAAAATTTAGGCTGGTTCAGTGATTCAGCTGAACATGGTTATTCCCGTATTCATTTGTGTACCACAATAACACAAGGAGTTTATTATGAAGTGTCAAATAACAGTTCTAGTTTGAATCTGAATATGCAGCATGGACATTCAGAAGAAAAAAAAATCTATTTTTTTTATCATCTAGTTCATTTAATTTGTCGTTTCAGTTTTTATGTTTCCTATCACTGGCACTGAAAAGCATAATCCATCCCCTTCTATATATGATGTAATAACATCTTTCTTCAATATCAATTTTAAGCAAGACTTATTCTTAGAGTATACAAACCATGGTCCCTTGTTAGATACACAATACAAGCATTCTTGACAGGTGTGTTTGTGTGTGAAAGCAATAGGAGGCTAACAGCTGTCCTCTAAGACTTGGAAAAAGGATTAAGTGCATGAAAATCTCTCTAAATATATATGTTGAATTTATTTATTTGCGTTATTTACACGGAGGTTTTCTTTTGCCATCTTGAACTAATTTTTTTTGCTCTTATATTCTGCTCACTTTTAGGATTGGTTAGTAATTCTAGTGTGGACTACACTGAAGCAGATGGACTCGAATGTGAGACTTCTGATATTATGGAGCGTAGCAATGAACATAGATGATGGGGATGAAGCCTCTAGTGAGGATGATATGAATGATTCCGAAAGTGACAGCCATACTAATGTTGATGACATTGCAAGCACCAGGTTATTACTTTTTGTTTCTTTGGTTATCTTTCATACATATCTCAAGAGTGAAAGTGCGAGCCAAATATGCATGCTGAGGGTAAACAAATTCCAAGAGTGCCAAATATTAGGGGAACGACTCACTTGTATTGATTGCAAAATTAATGTGGCTATCAGGCACCGAGCACAGACATTCCTGTTTGCAAGTACTTTCCGATTTGACCTTCATTTCTTTTTCCTGTTCATGAGAAGATGCGTCCATTAGTATTTACATTAGAAGTCGCAGTTTGAAGCTACAGATTTAATATAAATCAACAACAAATCATTTATCCCAATTTTTTGGTATCGTCTGCTTGAATCCTTCTGTTGAAGGCCATGTCCTCTGTAACACTAATAAAAACCATTTCATTCTTTAAAACTTTAATCCATGTTTGTTTAGGCCTACCTCTACTCCGAGTGGCTACTATCTTAATTACGCCTCCTTTCTAGAGCATCTATTGGTCAATACTATACATGTACAAACCACTTAACACAGTTTTCTCTCATTTTGTCCTCAATCGTTTCCAACTCTAACTTCCCATGAATACATGATCCTATCTTTTGACATATTGCCACTCATCAATTTTAGCATTCTTATTTTTTCTACACTAATTTTCTGGACATGTTATTATCCAAAACTCTGATCCCTAAAGCGTGGCTGCTAAGAAAATGTTGGTCCTAGTCCAATCTTCTTGGTCCTTACTTGGTCTCTAAGCATGACTAGTTCCAAATAAGGAACAAACGTCTTTTAAGACTCATTGAACTCCGGATATGCTTTAAATGTTGGTCTTAGTCCAACCTTCTTGGTCCTTGGTGTTTTAAGCATGACTCTAGGACCAAGGAACTAACGTCTTTTAAGACTCGTATTGAACTTAGGATATGCTTTACGGATCCAAGTGTTGGAGTCATAATAAACTCGTGGAAAATTTTGTTTCTTAATTGTCTAACAGTCTGTGATCCATAAAGCGTCCTAACCCAACCTTGACTCACGATGAACTGAGGATATGCTTCCTGGAAAAGTACAAACTAGTCCAACAAAATGCTCATCACACACGACTTTGTCATCACACACACACACACACACACACACACACACACACACACACACACACATAAAATTGGTAAGAAGTCCAATTAACAACTGGTAATAAGTTCAGAAGCCTAACCTAAATCAACAACTGCCTCTCACCCTCCCACTCTATCTTCCATTCCCCACTCTCCCTCTTTCAGTCTTGACTTCAATGATTCTCGGACACGATGGTCATCATCGTTCATAATGATGTTTTTCTGATATTATATGCTGAAATTGTGCATATGGGATGATTAATTCATTATTCTGTCATCTATAAATGATATTTTGGTGCTATGTTATTTGTGGTTATCCAAATTGACGAATTTTTCGGAACGGTTTGATCAAATTCCGTTTCTGGATTACACTGTCTGGTTTAGTGTTATGCGGTTTGCGATTTAAGAAACTACAGTTTGGATAAATTGAATAGACTGAATGCACACCCCTAGATTTTGCAGCAACAGTTCGCATGTTGTAAACAATTTATATGCTAGTCATCTGCACAAACCATAAACACACGATTCACAAAAAGTTATCTGACACATGTACACGGTCACATATAAAATAATTAGAGGAGATCAAATCTTGACTATAGATGAAAGCAAATCATTGTCATCTTTGCCTTTTCTCATCAACATGGCGCAAACTATAAATTGTGAAGAAAATAGCGTATCCCAAAAATTTGGATAAAGGCTTTGTTGTTGTATGGATATACAGACTGGCATACATACTGACTAGTTTTTCCTTGCTCCATAATGTTACATACATGCCTTTATAATTTATTTACACCTCTATGGATAGCTATGACAAAGATCTGAAATTAGAATGCCTTTTAGATATTACATTCTGATACGTTCATGAGAACATAATCTTTTTGAGTGATTCTTTAGTAAAGTTGGTGCATCCTGGTGACCTCTAGTTATTGATCAACTCCTGCGGTTTATAAGGTCGATCTTGACCACCTTAGAATTGAGTCCCTTCATCTGTTTCGAAAGGCTACTAGGAACGCTAATTCAGTAGGTATTTTTTTGTAAAATCTGAAAGGTGAATGGATCTCTTGTTGTTTATTTGAGATGTAATATGATATGCAAAGTATTGCAAAATTATTTGGTAGTAATTATAGACTATATTGATTACTTATATTCTGGTCTAAAAATCAAGGATCTAAATTAGGTTATGCTTTCTCTCTGTTGCTTTATGTCTGTAGCTCTTTCTACCGTCATGTTGGGCACATTATAACAAATGAAGAGGCTAATAAGTTGGTGAAATCAAAATGGCAATACAAGTGGGAAATGCCTGCAACTGGAATGCTCATGTCGAAGTGGGTGGGAACAGGAGAGTGCTTATCAAAGGTATGATTTTTAATCATTATTAAGCATAATTTCTTCTTTTCAATTTTGTCAACAGATCTAAGTGACGTTTTAATCCCTCCTTCTTTACCTACTTGTTTGTTTCTCATCTTAATTTTATTTTGTGCACTATCTACTCACCTGCTATAGTGATTGCTGTGAACAGATCCTGTTTCCCTTTTATTGTCGTTACTTTTGTCATAAGTTTCAGCGTTATGAAACCCATATCCTGTGATTATTTAATTAAATGGTGTTTTATCATTATTATTATTAGTCAAATAATTATTATGATTATTTTTATTATTAAATATTTTTGGGTGCAAATTATTTCGAAAAATAATAATAATAACAAGGATCTTTGAGTTCAGATCCAGACCCGAGTCCGAACCCAGACCCAGGCCTGAGCCCAATCCCTTTCTTTTAAATCTGATTTTTGACTTGGTTAATTATTATTTATAAAAAAAAAAAAGAATTAGCTTTGGCTGGTCAGGACCAGCACTCTCGAGTTGGCCTAACCCCACAGCTTAGTCTCCAACTTTCCCTTATTTTTTCTCCCTCTAACCACTCTCTACCACACACGCCACCCCACTCCTCCCCTTAATAATTCCCATCATTCCCCACTCCTCTGCTTCACACACGAACAACTCTCAGAAGAGGAACATAACTACTCTCTTCCTCATCTCTCCCTTCACAGAAAAGCAAATACTCTCAACCTCTCTCTCTCTCTCTGGAAGATTCACATCCAAACCCCTTCTTCACCCCATCTTCCCAAACCCCCGCCCGTTCTCGGCCGCTCCCTCCGGCCAGCCCACGACCGCCTCGTCGCCGCCCCCTCGCGGCAGTGTCCGCCCGAGCACACCCCCGCGCGCCCCTTCCTGTCGGCTCTCCGGCGCACGCGACCACCCCGCGGGTTCGCGCCAACCCGCGCCTCCTCCGATCCGCGCGACCCCCTGTCCGCGCCGAGCTCGGCCGACCACGCCGAGTTCTCCGCCGACCAGCGCGTTCGCGGCCAAGCGCCGACCCCCTCGCGAGCTCCCTGGCCCACGCCCCCGTGCGGCCACACCCCGTCAACAGCATCCTGTCGGCCCTCTTCCCGCGGCCAAGCCCCGACTCCGGCGCGCCCCTCTGCGCCCCTGTCGCCAGTGCCCTAGCCGCTGTTCTCTGTCGCGGCGATCCCCTCTGGCTGATCCCCTGCCACGGATCTGTCCGAGTTCGTTTTCCCTTGTTGTTCCCTGGCCGTGCCTAGTTCTGAGTTCTTCGGCGTTCGTCGTCAACGTTGCTGGTTTTCAGCACTAACCTTGGGATTACTACGTTGTCGGAGCTCTTTTTCTTTAATATTCATCTGAGAGCTCTAGCCGAGCAATCCGAGGTATAACCCCCTGTCCCGCTATTTTATTATTATTGTTGATGATGAAATGGTCCCCGATTCCCTTTGGGAATTCGGTTTTAGCGACGTCGTAATTTTCCGGGACTCTCGGAAAAGTCCTGTGAGTTATTTTGGATTCCCGAAATATTTCGGGAATAGTTTTTGGTGTGTTTTAGTTCTCCGGAATTTTCCGAGAACGTTCTGTGATTTGTAGAATTGGAATCGGACTTCCGAAATTATTTCGGGTCGCCCCGATTATGCTGTGGATTGGCTGTGGATATTTTATATATATAAAATGCGGGTTTTTTCCTGGTTTGGGACTTGCAGGAATTATCGGCGCCATTTTTCCAGTTTTTGGGTTGACCAAAAACAGAAGAGATGCTGCCCGATTTTTCCGTAAATCCTGAATTATTTTCAAAATAAATTTCAAATGATTTTCGGAATTTATTCGATATTTAATTTTGGGGTGACGACCGTATCGGTCAATGGACCCGGCTAAGTGCAAACGATACCGGCCCCGTCCGGACGTTGAGGCAATTAGCCAGATGAGGATCGGACCATTATCTGAGACTTACTATTTATCCTTATTTTTATTATTTATTTTCTGTTTAAATTCTATTTAATTTCTATTTCAGTTTAATAAAGTTTAATTCCGAAGTGAGTTGTGACAAATAGTTGTGTTGTTGTATGGTTACCTACCACTGAACAGCTTACTGCCGCCGTCTCAACAACGGTGCAGACTGGGCATGATCCGACTAGACCCAGAATATTGGGATCGGGTCGTGACATGTTTTCAGTGGTGGCCCATGCAGGTCGTACAACAACTTAGGAAAACATACCTAGAAACAATTAGAACACTAGAACATTGATTTGTCACAACATAGGAGCGAATTATGTACATAAATATTTTTGTTTGATTATAGACTGGTAGGATACCTTGCTTATGTATGTACCCTAAACCTTCCAGATCATGGCCAAAGGAAAGACTACTAGATCCGGCCCTGCTGACGATGAGGTGTCATCAACCGATCACACCCCTTCTCAAGCACGCCGGGACCCACCACCCTTGCAGCTGACAGACCGTCCTCATGCTGCACCAGCTCCCCGGCCCGTTTATGCTTCCACAGCGCAAGCGGTAGAACTGGCACATTCCCGGGCTGAGCCGCAGACCCCTGGTGCCTGCACCAGCTGCTCCACCAGTGCCCGTGGATCCCACTGACCTAGTGGGAATGCTACGAGGAGTGCTTGAAGCACAGAGAGCTCAAGCAGAAGCCCACCGAGAGCAGACTGCTGCCCAAGCTGAAGCCCATCGCGAGCAGACCGCGATTATGAGAGAAGGCATGGAGAATGCCCACAACGTGGCTATGGCTGCCCTCGAGAGAGGAGGAACCACTTCATCAGGGCCACGACCTGCCAAGGTAAGCATGATTCAGGAATTAATTATATTTCTTTAAAGGCCATTCTTTTGATTAGAGGCGTATTATTTCATGAAGGTTGGAGATATAGAAAGTTTTAAGAAGCAAGACCCTCGACCTTTCAAAGGAACCGAGGGTATCATCTACGCCGATGAATGGGTAGACCATATGGAGCGTCTCCTGAGCGTCGCTCGACTTCCGGAGGACCTCAAGGCTGAAGCTGTAGGACTCCAACTACAGGATGTGGCGAGCATCTGGTATCGGAATGAACCCCGACTCCAGGACAAGCAGCTCGACTGGGACACCTTCAAGAAGCTGTTCTGCAGGAAGTTTTTTCCGACATCGGAGATGCGGGAAATGAAGAGGCAATTCCAGAACTTGAAGCAGGGAAACATGACGGTCAGCGAGTATGCAGCAGAGTTCGGCCGACTAAGCCGCTTTGCCCAGAACCTGGTAGCTGACCCCAAGGATCGTGCTGAGCGATTCAGGTATGGCTTACGAGAAGAGATTCGTACCCCTGTGATCGCAGGTGGCGCAAAGACCTATGAGAGGATCCTGATCCGAGCTCAAGATGTAGAGAAGAGCCAGCCTTCTCGATCCAAGAGGGAGTACCCTGGAACTAGCAACTTCCAGGGTAGTCAGAAGAGGCCCAACAACAACAACAACAACAGGCCCTCGCACCAGCAGCAGCATCATCATCAGGCGAGGACCAATGACAGGACACACCAGAAGCAGATCCCTGTCTGCGACTATTGCAAGAGGCCAGGGCACCAGTCGAATATCTGCAGGAAGAGGCTGGGACACTGCCTAGTCTGTGGGTCTGCCACCCACCAAGTGAAGGACTGCCCCATGTCAGGCCACCGGCAAGGAACCAACCAGCAGAGAGCTCCCCTACCTACTCAGCAACAACAGTTTGGACAGCACCAGCAGAAGACTGGGCGAGCTTTTGCCCTAGCAGCTGATGAGCAGGAACCCACCGCAGATGTCATCACAGGTTCCATTTATGTGTTTTCACATCCTGCTATAGCATTATTTGATTCGGGTGCATCACATAGTTTCATATCATCCAAGTTTATATCTGCACACCACATAGATTCGGGACTTAGCAAAGTGATTAGTAGGGTTATGACCGGTGGTGGACCTATACCCATCACTGAGGCTTGTAATTGTCCCATAACCATCTCTGGCCATCAGTTCTCAACACCTTTACTAGTGATGTCCCTGCCCAACTATGATGTAGTCCTAGGGATGGACTGGTTGAGTGAACAGCATGCGCTGATAGATTGTCACCGAGGATGTGTAATCTTCAGCCCACCAGGAGAACCGGAGTTTGTAATCTCTCGGGCTCCGGAAGATATGAAGAGTATTTCCTACTCCTCAATCACCGAAGAACCCGGGCCTCCTCACCCTATCATTGCGGAATTTATGGATGTCTTTCCAGATAATCTTCCAGGATTGCCGCCAGATCGAGGCGTGGAATTCACTATCGATCTAGTATCCGGCTCTTCTCCTATTTCTCGGGGATGCTACAGAGTCAACCCTAAGGAGGCTAAGGAGATGAAGGATCAGATCGACGAGCTGAAGTCGCAAGGATTTATCAGGGACAGAGCTTCGCCCTGGGGAGCACCAGTTTTGTTCGTGCCCAAGAAGGATGGAACTGTGCGGATGTGCATTGACTACCGGGCGCTGAACAACATCACCATCAAGAACAAGTAACCCCTGCCCCGGATCGACGACCTGTTTGATCAACTGAGCGGAGCCAAAGTATTTTCAAAGATAGATCTCAGATCAGGCTACCATCAAATCAAGGTCAGGAAGGAGGATATTTCCAAGACGGCGTTCAACACCAAGTATGGACAATTTGAATTCTTGGTCATGCCGTTTGGACTGACGAATGCTCCTGCGGTATTCATGAACCTCATGAACAAGGTTTTCCATGAATATCTGGATCAGTTTGTTGTTGTCTTTATCGACGACATACTGATCTACTCGAAGACGGAGGAAGAGCATGAAGAGCACTTGAGGAAAGTGCTGAGTACCTTGAGGAAGGAGAAGCTCTATGGTAAGCTATCCAAATGTGAATTCTTTTTAGACAAGGTGGAATTTTTGGGCCATGTTGTCACAGGAAAAGGAATTTCGGTGGATCCAAAGAAGATAGCTGCTATTGAGAAGTGGACTGCACCAAGCTCGGTTGCAGAGATCAGGAGCTTTTTGGCAAGGTTTAAAGTATCGGCCGATACCGATACGTATCGGCCGTATCGTATCGGATTTGAAAGTAACCGATCCGATACTTGGGAAAAAAATCGGTATCGGCCGATACCCAATAAAATTTTATGGTATCGGTTTGTATCGGACCGATACGGCCCGATACGAACCGATACGGACCGATACGGCCCGATACGAACCCGATATGAACCAAAAATTTATTCAAAAAGAACAAAAAAAAAATTCAATCGAAGTTCAAAGCCAAAAAATTCATATAGAAAAAGAACCAAAAAATTTCAAACCAAGTCAAAGCTGTCACCGCCTCCCCTTGTTTGTCGTCGTCGGAGAACACTTGGAGCACAGCACAAAATTTTATGGAGGAGGAGAGAAGAAGAGAGAGAGTCGTCTCCATGTCATGCGTCTTGCAGAAGAGTGGACGGGGAGGGGAGGGGAGGGGAGGGGAGGGGAGAGAAAATATGGAAGGAGGCTGAGTTTCTTCTCTCCTCACTTTTGTATTTGTTAGATTAGGGTTAGGGCTTGGTATTGGGCCGGACAGTATTTAAAAAAAAAATTGACAGCATGGTCCAAAGTATATATGGAAGAAAAATACTAAGTTTACTATATGGAAACAACTTAGCTGTCATTGTCTCCTGTCATATTTAAGAAGTGGGACCATGGTACAAAGGATGTATGGAAAGAACTTAGCTGTTACACATGACAGGCTGGCTGTTTGAACTTGACAGTAGGTCCAAGTAGGTCTGTGTCATTGACAGCATGCACTATTAATGCATGACAGGTTGACAGCAGCATATAATATATATATATAGAGAAACAAATTTGAAGTGAAGGAACCGAGCCCCCACACAACATTTTATATATATATATATATATATATATATATATATATATATATATATATATATGTGTGTGTGTGTGTGTGAAACCAAATATTTTTTCTCACTGTTCTTTAAACAATGTTCTAATAGAACCTTTTATATATATATATATATATATATATATATATATATATATATATATATTCGATACTGCCGATACCAAAAAATCCGATACTCCGATCCGATACCGCCGATACCGCCGATACTGCCGATACCAATACTCATACAAAATGTCCGATACCGATACCGATACTTTGAACCTTGCTTTTTGGGACTAGCTGGCTACTACCGGAAGTTCGTGAAGGATTTCTCCAAGATTGCGGAGCCAATGACGAAGCTTACCAGGAAGAACGAGGAGTTCATATGGTCTGAAGCGTGCCAGTCAGCTTTTGAGGAACTGAAGAAGAGGCTCACAACTGCGCCGATACTTGCGCTACCCGCAGGTACCGGTGGTTTCTCAATCTATAGTGATGCTTCCGAAAAAGGACTGGGCTGCGTTCTTCAACAACACGGGAAAGTGATTGCCTATGCATCTAGACAATTGCGGACTCATGAGAAGAACTACCCCACACATGACTTGGAGCTTGCAGCGGTGATATTTGCTTTGAAGTTATGAAAGCACTACCTGTATGGAGAGAGTGGAAATATTTACGGACCACAAAAGTCTGAAATATGTTTTCACTCAGAAGGAGCTGAACATGAGACAAAGACGATGGCTGGAGCTAATGAAGGATTTTGATATCAACCTGCAGTACCATCCGGGTAAGGCTAATGTTGTTGCAGATGCACTTAGTCGATACCCAATGGCGATGTTCTTGACCAAGGAGCGCCATTTGCTGGAGGACATGGAGAAGCTTGGATTGGAAATTGTACTGCCCGAGGAGGAGATGAAGAAACTTGGAAGAGAAGCCATCGTACCAGGAGATGAGTCATCATTGATGCAGTTGCAAGTGCGTTCGAGTCTTATGGACAGGATCAAGGAGGCACAATTCCAGGACGAGACGCTTTGCAAACTCAGAGACCAAGTGCTGGCGGGAACACTTGAAGGATTCTCAATCGCCAGCGACGGAGCATTAAAGAATGGTACGAGGCTGTGCGTACCAACTGGCGAACTGAGGAACGAGCTGATGCAAGAAGCGCACCAGTCGCAGTATTCTATACACCCTGGAGCCAACAAGATGTACCGGGATATGCGGACTATAGTATGGTGGTACGGAATGAAGAAGGACGTATCCAGGTATGTGGCTAGATGTTTGATTTGTCAGCAAGTTAAAGCTAGCAGGCAGAGACCAGCAGGATTATTGCAGCCGCTTGACATTCCGGAGTGGAAATGGGAGCACATAACGATGGATTTTGTATCGGGACTGTCTCGATCCCAAGGAGGGAAGGATGCCATCTGGGTTATAGTGGACCGACTGACGAAGTCAGCTCACTTTATCTCCTTCAAGGTTGGTTTATCCACCGAGAAGTTGGCAGCACTGTACATGCGGCACATCTACCGGATTCATGGAGTTCCGGTAAGTATCGTATCTGATAGAGATACCAGATTTACATCTCACTTTTGGAAGAGTTTGCATGACAGCTTGGGAACCCAACTGAAGTTCAGCACCGCCTACCACCCTCAGACTGACGGGCAATCGGAGAGAACTATCCAGACGCTAGAAGATATGCTGAGATCCTGCGTCCTGGAATTTGGAGGGTCTTGGGAAGACCATTTGCACTTGGTAGAGTTCTCTTACAACAACAGCTACCAAGCTAGCATCGGGATGACACCGTTCGAGGCACTCTATGGACGTCGTTGCCGCACCCCTCTTGCCTGGGACGACGTCGGAGAACGAGTGTTGCTTGGACTTGAGATGGTGACCGAAGCAGCAGAGAAGGTGAGAATGATCAGAGACAAGCTCCGGATAGCCCAAGACAGGCAGAAGCATTGGACCGATTGCAACAGACGGCCTTTGGAGTTTGAAGCAGGCGACAGTGTGTTTGTGAAGATCTCGCCTACCAGAGGAACAATCCGTTTCGGCAGAGCAGGAAAGTTAAGCCCCAGGTATATTGGTCCATTTGAAGTACTTAACAGGATTGGAGAAGTGGCTTATCGGGTGGCTCTACCCCCAAGTCTAGAAGGCGTCCACAACGTCTTCCACGTCTCGCAGCTGAGATGCTACATCCCGGACCCGAGCCATATCTTGGACCATTCAGAGCTGGAGATTGGACCCAGCCTCACAGTGCCGGAGAAACCAGTGGCAATTTTGGACCGAGGCAAGAAGAGGACCAGGAACACCGTGACGTCAATAGTCAGAGTGATGTGGCGGCACAATTCACCAGGCGAGTCGACCTGGGAGCGAGAATACCAGATGCGGGAGCAGTACCCGTACCTGTTTGAGACTTGAGGTAATCCCTAACCTTACTTTTAAATTTCGAGGACGAAATTTTCTAAGGAGAGAAGATTGTGAAACCCATATCCTGTGATTATTTAATTAAATGGTGTTTTATCATTATTATTATTAGTCAAATAATTATTATGATTATTTTTATTATTAAATATTTTTGGGTGCAAATTATTTCGAAAAAAAAAATAATAACAAGGATCTTTGAGTTCAGACCCAGACCCGAGTCCGAACCCAGACCCAGGCCTGAGCCCAATCCCTTTCTTTTAAATCTGATTTTTGACTTGGTTAATTATTATTTATAAAAAAAAAAAAGAATTAGCTTTGGCTGGTCCCGTAGGACCAGCACTCTCGAGTTGGCCTAACCCCACAGCTTAGTCTCCAACTTCCCCTTATTTTTTCTCCCTCTAACCACTCTCTACCACACACGCCACCCCACTCCTCCCCTTAATAATTCCCATCATTCCCCACTCCTCTGCTTCACACACGAACAACTCTCAGAAGAGGAACATAACTACTCTCTTCCTCATCTCTCCCTTCACAAAAAAGCAAATACTCTCAACCTCTCTCTCTCTCTCTCTCTGGAAGATTCACATCCAAACCCCTTCTTCACCCCATCTTCCCAAACCCCCGCCCGTTCTCGGCCGCTCCCTCCGGCCAGCCCACGACCGCCCCGTCGCCGCCCCCTCGCGGCAGTGTCCGCCCGAGCACACCCCCGCGCGCCCCTTCCCGTCGGCTCTTCGGCGCACGCGACCACCCCGCGGGTTCGCGCCAACCCGCGCCTCCTCCGATCCGCGCGACCCCCTGTCCGCGCCGAGCTCGGCCGACCACGCCGAGTTCTCCGCCGACCAGCGCGTTCGCGGCCAAGCGCCGACCCCCTCGCGAGCTCCCTGGCCCACGCCCCCGTGCGGCCACACCCCGTCAACAGCATCCTGTCGGCCCTCTCCCCGCGGCCAAGCCCCGACTCCGGCGCGCCCCTCTGCGCCCATGTCGCCAGTGCCCTAGCTGCTGTTCTCTGTCGCGACGATCCCCTCTGGCTGATCCCCTGCCACGGATCTGTCCGAGTTCGTTTTTCCTTGCTGTTCCCTGGCCGTGCCTAGTTCTGAGTTCTTCGGCGTTCGTCGTCAACGTTGCTGGTTTTCAACACTGACCTGGGGATTACTACGCTGTCGGAGCTCTTTTTCTTTAATATTCATCTGAGAGCTCTAGCCGAGCAATCCGAGGTATAATCCCCTGTTCCGCTATTTTATTATTATTGTCGATGATGAAATGGTCCCCGATTCCCTTTGGAAATTCGGTTTTAGCGACGTCGTAATTTTTCGGGACTCTCGGAAAAGTCCTGTGAGTTATTTTGGATTTCCGAAATATTTCGGGAATGGTTTTTGGTGTGTTTTAGTTCTCCGGAATTTTCCGGGAACGTTCTGTGATTTGTAGAATTGGAATCGGACTTCCGAAATTATTTCGGGTCGCCCCGATTATGCTGTGGATTGGCTGTGGATATTTTATATATATAAAATGCGGGTTTTTCCCTGGTTTGGGACTTGCAGGAATTATCGGCGCCATTTTCCCAGTTTTTGGGTTGACCAAAAACAGAGGAGATGCTGCCCGATTTTTCCGTAAATCCTGAATTATTTTCAAAATGAATTTAAAATGATTTTCGGAATTTATTCGACATTTAATTTTGGGGTGACGACCGTATCGGTCAATGGACCCGGCTAAGTGCAAACGATACCGGCCCCGCCCGGACGTTGAGGCAATTAGCCAGATGAGGATCGGACCATTATCTGAGACTTACTATTTATCCTTATTTTTATTATTTATTTTCTGTTTAAATTCTATTTAATTTCTATTTCAGTTTAATAAAGTTTAATTCCGAAGTTGAGTTGTGACAAATAGTTGTGTTGTTGTATGGTTACCTGCCACTGAACAGCTTACTGCCGCCGTCTCAACAACGGTGCAGGCTGGGCATGATCCGACTAGACCCAGAATATTGGGATCGGGTCGTGACAAGCGTTCAGTTCACTGTAATTGTTGTTTCTCATTTAATCAAGTTTAAGGTCTTTCCAGGCTGCACTATGGACGTGGACATGGATATATCTGGGTGAATATAAAAACCTAGGACACAAATTCATCCTGACTACAATCTACATATACCTATATGCACACTGTTATTTATGTGTGCAGACTAAAAGATCGTACTAGTTCCCGCATGTGTGGGGGGTCTAGGTAGTAAATAGGTTCTAACTTCTAAGCCAAACCTAAAACAGACTTTATAGAAAGAATATTGCTTTCTTATGTACAGTAAATGTTCAACTTGAGTTGGTATGTGCCAAATGTGTGTTTGTGCCTAATAATGCTTACATCCCTAGATGCAGGTTAATCATGTGCAGTGCGCACGTCGGACAAGTCTGATACATGTCAGGAAAAGCAATTTTCTGTGTCCAGCTAACATGTTGCTCATGTATGGCCCTTCCCAAACATGGCCTTGTTGCATAACTGTTTTGGAAGAAACATGCCACACATCCCTGTGGTCCTTTGGAGATTATGCTGGTGCAACTATGTTAGTTGGGTCCTAGAGGCTAGCATATTATGATGTAAATCATTTTTGGTAAATTACTATAAGAAAGGGTATCCCAGTGCCACGAGGCTCCCGAGTGTATATATATATAGAGAGAGAGAGAGGCCGTCTCTGCTGGTAAATCAGTATGTTAATGGTAAAGAACTTCATGTTGTTATTTTGTTGATTATTAATCAACTTGTTATTGGTTGTGCATTTGTAGGAAGTTCCAGAAGATCTCGCTTCCAGGATTAACCCAAAACTCTATAAGCATTGGCTGGACATCTATAAGGCTTCTGAGAGTGGAGACTTTGATGCTCGGTTGAGATTTTTCTTTTCACTTTGTAAGTACTCTTGCCTTGCTTTTTGATGTCACATTGCATGGTCATGGCCTTCTATATTGTATGTGTACTTATAAGTTATATATTGTTTGGTTCAGATAAATAATACCGTTGTGCGTTTGCACCATTCTTCGCCCATTAGAGAGAAGATCTTGATTCTAAAAAGTTGTTAATTTGGTTCTGATCAATTGATTTACTATTTAAGCTGATTTTTACCAGGAGATGCATGTTTCTTAACAAAATTCATTGTGACTCAATAGCTTGTTTAAAAATGTTTAAATTATATATATATATATATATATATATATATATATATATATATATATATATATATATTCAATAAGTTTGTTTGCAAATCTTTTTTTTTTTTTTTGGTTTAATTAAATAATTTTGCTTGTCAGAGGAACTTAAGAATGTTGTATGTGAATATGCATGTAGAAAATAGTCCATAGAATTGGAAGTTTGCGTTTTACATTTTACAATCAGCTTCTATCAATCATAGAATTGGAAGTTTGCGTTTTACATTTTACAATCAGCTTTTATCAATCCTTCTTATATCATTAACAAAGCCTTCTATCCCAAAATTCCAGGTCGTACGTTTGAATCCTTTTCTTCCATTCAGCTCAACAAAAGGTCAAAAAACATAACCTTCTTTAAAACCTCAATCCATGTTAACTAACTACTTCTGTGCTGTGCTTAATATCCAATATTTTCACTCCTGGTCCCAATTCCTCTCTCTCTCTCTCTCTCTCTCTCTCTATATATATATATATATATATATATATATATATATATATATATATGTTGGTATATTTGGTATTAGAATAAGTTTATGGTATATTTTTATTAGAATAAGTATATTGTAATATCTTGTTGGTATATTTGGTATGTCAGAATATGCCACAGGATATTTCGCAGAGGGTTTAATGTAATGAGGAGGATTATAAGGCTATAAATAGCTAAGAGACTATCAATAAAATTATCACAAATATTCAACATGGTATCAGAGCCACAAAAATCCTAGCCGCCGCCACCTTTTCCAAATCCTAACCCTAATCGTCACGCCATCACCATCCACTAGGCGTCGCTGACCACCGCGCGTGCGGTCCGGCCGCTGCTCCGCGGTTACCTCCGCCGCACACGCGCGGCTGTTGCCGCTGCTGCTGCTCGCGACGGTTGCTGTTCGGAGACACCCCCCCGACGACACCCACTTGCCTGTCAGTTGGCCCACCGGCCCCACTACCACGAAGCCGCAATTTCTGAAGTCTTCTACGGGGTCGTTTCAGACGTTGAATGCCTAGATCCGATAGGAGAGAGACATGATCGGATCTAGGAGAGGACGAAGAGCGTGAATCGTGGAACTGGTGTGAGGTGATCGGAGAAGAGGAGGATCGATGGAGGAGATCATCAAGAAGCTGGACCATGCAGGTTGCAACGTTAATGAAGCTGATGAAACTATCGGCTGGTGAGAGCGCGACACGAACATCGACGAAGTTGGAGCTTTCCTCCATCGATCTGAAGCTTGATGGACCAGCTACCAACCTGAGTTGGTCATGACGGGTAAGGAGAACCCTTGCAGGAAAGAACCTGGAGGGTTTTCTGTCAGGAGAGAAGACATAGCCGGACGAGGGCTCGGTAGGACGCGACAAGTGGAAGTCCACTCATATGGTGATCTACATTTGGCTTCTTAATTCCTTAGTCCACTCGATTGCCGCCACAGTGGATGTCATTGAGATGGAGAAGGACGTGTGGGAGAAATTGAGGAGGATCTACGATGGTGTAGGGAACAACTTACGGGTTTTCCAGATCAAGGGGGATATCGACGACACCGTACATGGAGAGAAGACGGTGCATGAGTATGCTACGGAGTTGGAGCGTCTGTGGTTGGATTACGATCACTCCTCAGATCGGACGAGCTGCGGGGACCCGAAGTGTAAGGAGAGACATGTATGTCTACAGGAGAGGACGATGAAGTTCCTTAAAGGGCTGGCTGCAGTGTTTGCTCAAAGGACCTCACTATTTCTAGTCCAACCGAAGATCTCCACTCTTGAGGAGGCTATCTCGGCCATGATCCAGAAGGAGACTCGCATCAAGCTGCAAACATGGACATGTGGTCCTCTTGAAGTAAAGTTAGCATTGGCGGCTACTAGTTCGAGCGACACAGGGCCTAAGGGAGAGTCATGGCAGCACAACCGGCAGTGCTACAACTGCAGAGAGATGGGACATCATCGGCATGCTTGCACCAAACCATCTAAGGAGGGAGATCCAGGTGGTGGACGTGGACAGTTCGGCGGATGCAGACATTTTGGAGGACGTGGCCGTGGTCGTGGGGGTCGACGGGGTGGTCGAGGAGGTTATCGGACGAACCTGCTGGTAGTGGAAGGGGATGAGGGAGCTGGTGGTACCTTTACTGAGGAGGATCAGGCACTGATGGACATGCTGGAGGCACTCAGAAGGAAGCAGAGAGCGTCAAATGATGGAGACATGAGAAGTGGAACTGAGGAGGCGTCTACCTCATTCTTCGCTGGAGGCAACGCCGCCATGTATACCCATCCATCAGAAGGTACTGACGACCACTCGCCCTTGCATCTATATCTTTCCTTAAATTGTCTGACTGGATTATCGACTCGGGGGCCTCTCGGCATGTGACGGGGAATGCTAGTGAGTTCTTCTTCTACACCCACCTAGCATCGGCAGACAATATTCAAACAACTGATGGTACTTTCCAGCAAGTGGTCGGTAAGGGTACTATAAATTGTACAGGTTTAGTATAATTATTCAATGCTTTGCATGCTCCATCTTTTCCAATCAGCCTTTTTGTCCATCAGTTCTATAATCCTCCAACTAAAATGCATTGTCTCTTTTGATATTCCTAAGGTGATCTTCCAGGAGAAAGACGGGACGAAGACTTGGGACTGGCACTTGGCATGAGGGATTGTGGTACCTGGATCGAGAAGGGTTGGATTCAGCATTGGTGTCTATGACAGAGAAGACATGAATGAGAGGACTGAAGATAAGTGTCGAGGATACATTAATACTCCACCACAAGAGGTTGGGACACTCCTCTTTTGCTACTTTAAGTAAATTATATCCAGCTATTTATGAGAAAACAAATAAGGAGAAACTAGTATGCGATGCATGTGATTTAGGCAAACTTACTAGGAGTTCATATGTTAGTACGGGTCATAGGAGCTCGTCTGCTTTTGATGTAATACATTCTGATGTTTGGGGGCCATGCGCCATTACTACTATGAATGGTTACAAGTATTTTGTTTCCTTCATTGATTGTTCTTCTCGTATCACTTGGCTATATTTGATGAAGAATAAGAGTGATGTATCTATATGTTTTCTGGACTTTTATAAACATGTCCAAATTCAGTACAGAGCAGTGGTGAAGGTACTGAGGTCTGACAATAGAACAAAGTATATCAACAAAGCACTTGCAGAATACTTGTCAGCCCAAGGATACATCATCAGACCACCTGTGCGTACACACTAGCACAAAATATAGTAGCAAAAAGGAAGAACAGACACCTTCTGGAGGTGGCAAGAAGCATGATGATCGATATAAATGTTCCAAGAATTTGTGGAGGCATGCAGTGTTTACGGCAACTCAACCAATAGGATGTCTTCGAAGGTACTGGGATAGAAGTCTCCTTGTAAAATATTGCAAGAAAATAATAGTGGGATACTTCCACTGCAGGTGTTTGGCTGCGTGTGTTTTGTGAAGGACAACAAACCGTTAGTTGGAAAACTTGATCCTAGAGCAGTCAAGTGCATCTTCGTGGGCTACTCGGCGACTCAGAAGGGGTATGCGTGCTGGAGCCCAGTAGAGAAGTAAAAGTTTATGAGCATGGATGTTCACTTCAGAGAACATGAGCTATACTACCGTCCGGAGGGAACCTCAAACAACTCACCTGATACTGCGAGTATGAGGCGAGAGGGAGAGATTGGTGAAATCCTGGTGACCGATTTAGGAGTATGGCATAGAGGCGCAGGTGAGGAAGAACAGGAAGGTGAAGAGAAATAAGGGGAGGAGATGAGAGGTGCTAGGCCCACGACTCAGGGAGAGATACTTACATACAACATGAGAGAAAAGCAAACTGCAGGACCAGTACCTACAGTGCCAGTGCCAAGTCCCTTGTTTGCGTCCGTCTTGACTCCTGAGACACCTACACCACCACCAGATTCCTCTTCAGGTGATATCATTCTTCCTACTCTTTCCACACCTAGTTCTCCCACACCATTATCAGTACGGAGGACCACTCACAGCAATGCAGAAATTTTTTCTGATAGATATGGTTAGGACCTTGCGTAGTTTGTTTCATATGATCATATCTCCTCTTCTCATGGAGCATTTATTGCATCTTTGGATAATATTACTGTACCTAACAATTGGCAGGTTGCCAAGAACGATCCAAAGTGAAAAACGGCAATGCACGAGGAGTTGGGAGCTCTTGAGAAGAACCACACTTGGGAGCTGGTAAAACTGTCAGAAGAGAAGAGAGCAGTCAGATGCAAATGGATCTTTACTGTGAAGTAGAACCTATATGGACAGGTTGAGCGCTACAAAGTTCGACTGGTGGCAAAAGGATACAGTCAGACGTACGACATTGACTATGATGAGACCTTTGCACCAGTGGCAAAGATGAGCATTGTCAGGACCCTGATTTCTCTGACAGCGAATGGTGGATGGAAGCTACACCAACTGGATGTGAAGAATACGTTTCTTCATGGAGATCTAGTGGAGGAGGTCTACATGGAGATACCACCAGGATTCGACACCAACCAGACAGTGGACAAGGTCTACAAGTTGAAGAAGTTCCTCTATGGACTGAAGCAGTCTCCTCGAGCGTGGTTTGATAGATTAATGAGGGCAATGATAGCAATAGGATATCGGCAGATCAATGCTGATCATACTGTGTTCTTCCGACGGAGTGGAGGCTATATCACCATGCTTGCGGCGTATGTGGACGATATGATTATCACATTAGACGATGAGCAAGAGATTACCCGACTCAAGGGGATGCTTGGCAAGGAGTTCAAGGTGAAGGACCTTGGCCTTCTTCGGTAGTTCCTTGGGATTGAGATTGCTTGAGGAGCAGAAGGGATTGTTCTTTCTCAAAGGAAGTATGCGCTGGACCTTCTCACAGAGACAGGGATGTTGGAATGCAAACCTGCAGCGACGTCGATCGATCAGAGGTTCAAGCTGAGCGCTGAGGCTGGAGAACCAGTTGACCGGAACAGATACAGAGACTGGTGGACAAGTCAATCTATTTTAGCCACACACGTCTTGATATCTGCTTTGCAATGTGTGTGGTGAGCCGCTATATGCATGACCCACGCAAGGATCATATGGATGCAATGTACGAGATTCTGAGATACTTGAAGGGTGCCCCAGGAAAGTGACTGATATTCAGGAAGAATAATCACGTGGGCATCGAGGGCTACTGTGATTCTGACTGGGCTAGCTATGCTGATGACATGAGGTCTACCTCGGAATACTACATATTTGTAGGAGGCAATTTGGTCTCTTGGAGAAGTAAGAAGCAGTCAGTGGTAGCCAGATCGACAGCTGAAGCAGAGTACAGAGCTGTGGCCTTGGGAGTTGCAGAGGTGCTATGGTTGAAGAATATGCTGGTGGAGTTGAAGCTAGATCAATGAGCCAAGATGAAGCTGTGGTGTGACAACCAGTCAGCTATTAGTATCGTCAACAACCCAGTACAGTATGATATGACCAAACACATCGAGATCGATATGTTCTTCATCAAGAAGTTGGTTAGTAGACTACTGGAGTTAGGCCACGTTCCAACCAAGGATCAGATAGCAGACGGACTGACCAAGGGACAGCTATGTGAGCATGATTAGAGGATGTGACAAGATGGGTTTAGTGAATATATTTTGCCCATCTTGAGAGGGGGTGTTGGTATATTTGGTATTAGAATAATTTTATGGTATATTTGGTATTAGAATAAGTATATTGGAATATCCTGCTGGTATATTTGGTATGTCAGAATATGCCACATGATATTCCACAGAGGGTTTACTGTAATGATGGGGATTGTAAGGCTATAAATAGCCAAGAGACTATTAATAAAAATCATCACAAATATTCAACAATATATATAATTAATGTGCATAAGTGATTCGAGTAGTAACGACATGCAATGTGCATAAGTGATTCGAATAGTTAACGGCGCATCAGTTGCGCGGGGGGATAGATAAATTGCGGATTTGTAAAGTATGTCGGATTGGGTAAAGTCCCATGGGAAGTGTCGTGAATTGATTTGGCTCCGCAATAGGATATAGCATGGTTCGTTGTAACTGTCCCTCGTTGATGATCTTCAATTATCGAGCGTAGTTTCGGGGCAGATGACCCTAGAAGACTTGACCGCCAAATCAAATGAATGTTGAAGTCCCATAGGATGACCCTAAAGAAGTCGCGTAAGAAGGATAAGGAATGAGGTAGTGCATGTTGAGGATAAGTCTAAGCGAGTGAGTATCGTGTCTCGAAAGTTAGCGAGTACTAGAATCGATATGGTCAAGAAAAGTTATGTTGGATCGAATAGATGTTGAGGAACGTGCTTAGCGTAGTAATGCGGTAAGGCGATTGCAAGAATTTTGCAATGTGCGAGAGCGACGGATAGTAGAACGACCCTAAGAGTTGTGTCGTAGATCGGATTGGGTGACGGTTAGGCTATGTGTGTTTGGGTGCATCGTAAGAGACCTTGGGTCAGAAAGATTGTTGCCTTTGAGCATCGTAGACTCAAGTTGACCTCTTGTGTCGGGAGAGTGCGAGCATGGTGTCTGGATAGAGCGAGAGAATGTGAATCACATATGGATAGTTGCGTGCGAGACTTAGTACGGGTTGTAGGCAAAGGAAATGGAGACATGTGGATTTAGTCCATATCATTAAGGCCAAGTGTTATGAATGATTGGATGAAAGACTTGAGTTATGTGAGAGATAGGCAAACGGTTGGGCGAACAGGCGTTGCAGAGAATTGTTGTGATTGGATGCGTAATGACTTGATGCAATGCGAGTGTTAGATGACCGGCGAGAAACTTACGAGATCGAAGTTATGGTTGAATTAAGTTATGTGCAAGATGTTGGAAGATGATCGCATGTTATGGGATGATGCATACGAAGAGTATTTTGGGAATAGGCGCTAAGATATGACTAAGTCGAGTACGGACCGATGGATGCTTGAGGATTTAAGTTGAGATTGTAAGTTGTCCCGATATCCTACAACTGAGCTTGGCTGAAATGCATATATTGGTGGGACGCCTAAAATATGTGTATGATCCAAACTAAGTTGTATGATTCCAACGATAGTAGTACGAGATCGTGAAACGATCTAGCGAGGCACTTGGATTAAGTGTTGGTTTCGGTTCGAGGACGAACCTGATTTTGAGTGGTATATTATGTAATGTCCCGCTCTGCACGGTGCATTACGATGAGTCGTTGACTCGAAGAGTTGCGTTGACCCGATGAGGTATCGATGCGAATCGATGCAAGAGTTACGTTGGCCAAAGGTAAGTTTTGAGTCGGTTGGAATCTATGAATCGAATCGATGCAAAGGATAAGTCCCATTTGAGCAAGTGCTGACTTTAGTTGATCTGGTGTGCAGGCTATGCTTTTACGCTGGACGATAAGAGGTCGGCATTTTGCCTTATGCAATGAAGTGTCCGCAAAACAAATCGTGGCCTTGCAACGGATTGTGGCATAGGCGCGATAGGCCAAATCAACCGAGTAGTTCAAAGGAATGGCTAAGTCCGGGAGTTAGCTATGCGACCAAGTTATGGAAGCGAGACGCTTCAACTCAGCGAAACGGCAAGGCGTATCGACTTAAGGTGGACGGGTTCTTGACTCTCTCTCCCTACTCCTTCACGTCTAATAAAATATGTCATTGTATGCGTAGATGTTATCGAGTTAGCGAGCGTGGCTCGGCAAGTAAGGGTCTCAGTATGCGTTGAACACTAAGGTAGAACATTGAACATTGAACAATCGAAGCGACGTGCATCAAGTGTACGGGTCGCGGTAGGACAATGATGGTAGAACATTGAAAGACGATATTGAGATGTGCATCATGTGTACGGCTCCGAGAACATTGAACACTAGGCGTAGAACATTGATTACGGCGCTGAGCGTGCCCTCGGGCACTTATGCTACGAAAAGACTAAATAACTACGAAATTATGCTATGAGAATAACTTACGAATGGTACGCGTTGAATACAAGTACGAGATATCTAAGCCGTTGGGCGTCGTGCATCAATATGGATGTGTTGGAAGTCTGACAAAACTTTTATGTTAATTTTTTTAGGTGTTCTTTTTCCAAGTTGGACTGCGGCTCAAAACCCTTTAGCCGTTCAAAAAGGAATTCGAATCCGAGACCTGTGCTCGAGCAGCCCCCGCATAAATAGGCAAATGTTAAAGGCCACCCCTAAATTACTAAGGGCCACCAATCTACTAAGGGCAACCATCCTACACTTATATTTTTACTAAGGGCAACCTAAAATGAATCATTTCACTAAGGGCTACCAAAAAAAAAAAAAACCAAAGAAAACAAAATCCACCCGCCCCTCCTCCTTTTCCCCTCCTGTTCATTCCCTCCCCCCTTCCTCCCTAAAGTCTCCCCCCTCCGACAGCCCCCCTTCCCCCCTCCTGTTCATTCCCTCCCCCCTCCTCCCCGAAGTCTCCTTCCCCTCCGACAGCCCCCCCTTCCCCCTACTCCACGAAGTCCCCTCCCCCTCCTCCACGAAGTCCCCTCCCCTCCTCCACGAAGTCCCCTCCTCCTCCGACAGCCCCCTTCCCCCTTCCTCCACGAAATTCCCTCCCCCTCCGACAGCCCCCCTTCCCCCCTCCTCCACAAAGTCCTCTCCCCCTTTCCGACAGCCCCCCCTCCCCTCCTCCTCCACGAAATCCCCTCCCCCCTCCGACAGCCCCCCTCCACCTCAAAATCACCTCCCTCTCTCCGCTCTCTACCATCCATCGAGCCGACAGCCTCGAGATACTCGAAAATCTCCCCGTCATTCTTCATGGGTCGCCAAAAACATTCTCAAGCTAGGTATGGCTACGTTTCCTTCTTTTTTTCGCTCTATACAAATTTTGAAATTTCGTGCATCGTATTTATGAGGACCATAGTGCCTACAGTCTTCCCTGTAGTCCTTAATATACTTAGGACTGCAGGCTTGGCCTGCAGTCACGCCATCTATTTGAGAAAAAATAGGAAGAAGATCTGTCAATTGGAGACTGTAGGATAGACCTGCAGTCCTCAATCGACGTACGACTGCAGGGAGTTTGTTTATTTTTATTTTTATTTTTTGCTATAATTTTGCATTACTTCTTGCCATTGTAGTCGCGGGGAGGAAGGTGGCCAGAGAAAGCGTCCGACGGTGTCGGAACGAAAAACACGCCAATTAGTGCAGGAAGGTCCCAAGAGAAAGCGTCCGACAGCGTCGGAACGAAAAACACGCCAATTAGTGCGTTATGCCGAGAAACCTCTAGTTATAGACACTGAACCGGCTACGAGTCGAGGCAGAGTGAAGAGGGTGGCTTCAAAGAAAAAGGTTTTAGTTAGTTCTTCATCTAGCTCCGATGAGGAGTACGTACCACCGGTGGATGATCAAGGGGATGAAGGAGCTGGCATCATCCCCACCCTCATCTCAACCCTCGTCTCCCAAGAGTGAGGGCGATCCACGTCCAATTGGGTGCACAATCTTAACATCAATAGAGCACCATATTGTATACAAAATTTGGAATGAACCTGTAAGTACAACGCCCTGCCCTATAGTGCTAGTATTGTATTCATTATCAAGTTACAAATTATGTTGACACTTTGTTCTTTAAATGTTGGAATAGGCCCATATGCGTGTCCTAAGACCTATCAATCACGACACGGAATGTCGCTCTTGGGCGTACGACAACCTCTCAAACGACGTCAAGGCCCTTATTGCCCCTACCGGCTTGCATTATTTGGCAAAATATAGCTATCAGACGGTCGACAACGCTCTAGTCTCTGCATTTGTCGAGCGTTGGCACCCGGAGACGAATAGTTTCCATCTTCGGTGGGGGGAGATGACGATTACGCTTGATGACGTTTATCAAATATTGGGTGTTCCTGTGGATGGTCGTCCGTGGGAGAGCGACAATGAAGAGCAGATGGTCTTCAATTGGTACGATGAGATGGTCTCACTGGTCGTCGAGTGTGCTCCCTCGGCCCGGTTTGTAGTGGTTGTGCCATAATGCTTCAACTTGTTGGTCCACGCTAAAACAAATTGCTCTTTATGTGGTGCTAGCCAAGTATCGTTGATGTAAGATATACATGCCGGATTACTCGGCCCCCACTTCTCCTTGAACAAGTACCATGCCGTGTCGTAACTGTCTATGGTAGTGGCTCGCCACACAAGTTCCCAATCCTTATAGAATTCAGTAAAGTGGACCTTATCGAGCTTTCCATCCACCTTTTGGAACTTTAGCTTACACTGTGATTGAACATTTCGATTTATATGCCAACTACATAAGATTCTTTGCGCGGTAGGAAATATCGCATCCACAGCACTCATTAGTGCATATTCTTTGTCTGTAACAAAAATGGAGGGCTCTTTTTGTTCATTGTAAAGTGATTTGACTCTCATCATCGCCCAGGTGTAATCCGCAATAGTCTCACTCTTCATGAAACAGAATGCGACCGTGAAACTTTTCTCCGTTGAGGTGAATCCGACGACATGAAAAAGTGGCATCTTGTATTTATTTGTCTTATACGTGCAATCAAGGATCAGTACGTCGGCAAAGGACCTAGCCAAGTGTATTGAATCAGGATGAGCCCATAAGATTGAAAGAACTTCCTGTGAATCTGGGTGTCTTCTACTGTACTGGACATAGTGACTATCGGAAAGCAACTTTATCAGTTGCTGCATCGCCATTCTTCCCATCATTTTATCAGATTTTGCTCCGGCTAAGGCATTGTAGATGGTCCTTAGTGTCGACTTCGTGTCGACGTTTTCTTGTCGCAAGGCTGTGTGAATCTGTCTAGGGGCAACTCCGCTAGTGGCTAGTTTTTTAACTAGCATCTTCTGATCACTATTCAATCTTCCGGCGTAAGCATGACCCACGAGTGTGTCGGCAATAGGGTGATTGTGACTTCCATTCTTCACTTGGACTGTATAATCCGTCATACATCCTCGTGATACAATCTTTAAGGCGATAGGACAACCACATTTCTTCGTCCCTCCTCTACTACGTTTGACGACATTTAGATTCATGCTTTCAGAATCTTTTGCGCTTTTATGGCTCCTAAAAATACCACCTCTTTCACATCCGAGTTCTAACTTTTTCCATCCTGCATCTCCTCTCTCGGATTTCACAATGACAACAACAATGTTATGTAGGCGTCCAACTTCTCTACACCATCCAAGCGCCGCATCACAAGAAGAAAATGTAGAGGATGTTGAGAATAAGTGTCCTACGTCAACATTATGTTGGACAACAAGATCTGTACAATGTACAACCTGCAAAGCAATAAAAAATCAAATTTATAATTGTACAAGATCTCCAAAATCAAATTGTAAAGGACTGCAGTACTAGACTGCAGTCCAGTCCTTTTAAAGGACTGCAGCAATGGACTGCAGTCCATTCCTATTCCAGCCTGCAGGACTGCAAGACTGGACTGCAGTCCATTCCTATTCCAGCCTGCAGGACTGCAAGACTGGACTGCAGTCCACTTCTTGTACAGGACTGCAGGCTAGGACTGCAGTCCGCTTTTTGTACATGCGTATTTTCTGTGTACAGGCGTGTGAAATCTCGAAAATTGACATTTCATGTACTTACCAACAATGGTTCACACGTAATCGTTGGTTCTTGGGGAGCCATAATGGGATTGGATGACCCAATCTCTTCTTCAACAATATTTTGGTCCATAATTCTAAACAAAGATTGAGTGTCAACACAATAACCTAATTAAAAAAAAATAAAATAAAAGAAGAGATAGAGAACTACCGAAGATAGACAACTTCAATAGAGGTGGGGACAACAACAATGGAGGAGGGGGGACCAATGGTGGAGGTGGGGACAACTATGGAGGAGGTGGGGACAACAATGGAGGTGGGGGATTGAGAGAAGTGGTTTGGGGAGTGAGAAAAGAGGAAGAAGACAAACGAAGAAGATGGTGGCCCTTAGTGTTTTGAAAATGGCAAACTTGTAATTTTTAAAATTTTTTTAAGTTGGTGGCCCTTAGTAATTTGGGGGTGGCCTTTAACATTTGCCCATAAATATAGGTGGAGACCGCGTGTCATTTTTTTTAAAAAATCTTCTGATTGCGGATCAGGTTAATATTCGGCTTTGAATAGTTGAGCTTGGGTCCAGGATAAGAGTAACGGATACAGACCCGACCCCGCTAAATGCCTCTTAATTTCTTTACCCCAAAACCTCTTCACCCTAAACATCTTTCTTTCTTCCACACCCAATGGCTTTTAACAGTAAGTTTCTCTCTCTTATTGTCTGGAACTTCAACTGAATAATTTGGTATTTATTTATTTTTTAGGGTTGAAAAAGCATAAATCCCCCAGCACGGCGAAAGCTCCAAAGCCGTCGAAGAAGAAGAAGACGTTCGATATCGACAAAATCGCTGGACCGAAGAAGAGGAGCCGAGTGTATATTTCCATGTTATTTGTTATTTACAGCTACTAAAGGTCCATGCTGCACGGACACGAACACGGACACAACACGAAAGGATACGGAGATGAAGAGACCGACACGTCATGGATTTTGGCGTGTCCTAGTTTATTTCTTTGTGTTGGACGTTCGTGCTTCCAGGCTACTAGCTACGAGTTATTGTACCATAGTCATGAGTTGGGAATTTGGAATATTGTTAGCCAATAGTTCGGAAGATTGAAAAAAATAGTTTAGCTAGATTTTTTACATTAAATAATATTTGATTTGTGAATTACTGATTCATATATAAGTTAGTCGCGAATTTTACAAAGCAAAATTGCAAAGGAAATACTATACTAGTTGCTTTCGTTAATTCTCAGTTTTGGAGAAATCTGACAAATTTTGCTAATGTTCAGCAATATTTCAGAAGAATCAATATTTTACATTTAAATAGATTGAAAATGAAAGAGAATGCCTTTATAGTAAATTACTAACTCAAATGTGAATAGTTTGTCAATTTTACACGATTTCATGGACATATTGGTTCCCTTAACTATTTGGAAAATATTTGTTAATTTCGAATAGTTTGTGAATATTGTAGGTATTTAACTGTTGAAGGATCTTTGGTTAAAGAGACTTAGAAAGGATTACTCAGTTGTTTTGAATTGTAATTGCACAAAACGACAAAACTCATGGAATTGTAATTCCAGTTTCATGTGTTTGGTCACAATTATCTTTAGTTTCGTTGGACACTATGAACTGTAAAGTGACCATACTAGCCACATAAGATATTGATTCGTGGAATTGGAATTCACTCATAAAATGAATGAGAATACCTCATTTTTGTTTACAGTAATAGGAAATTTAGGAAGCACAGACACTCCAAAAATGTGGCCGTGTCACATATCAAACACTCCACGGATATTCTAAAATGTACTAGGAGACACCAATAGGTATGGTGTCTTCATGTCATTTCCGTGTCGTATTCTTGTCTGTGCAAGATAGGAAATTCGTGTTAGTTTGGATACTATATGTAATGTGATTTCCAAATTTATGAGTAGGGGGCTTGTCCAAGAGGCTCCAATGGATTATTGGGACCTTATTGGGAAATACTATACTGGCTTCCTTGCAGATAGATCTATCCTTAATGGAATCCCATGGCGCATGAGACCATCTTGAGGTTCTTCAAATAATAAACTTGGAGGGGTGTACTCTCAAATTATATCTGAGAACTTGTTTGATAGGGTTTATTGAGACCGCTAAACTAAGAAATTTGGGACCACTTGTGCGAGTGAACAACACTTTTTATTTGTGAACAACAGACTTGCTTCACCGAACAATGTCAAATTTGATCGTTAGTCGCACGCTATGTTGCACGGATGCGGAAAAATGGTCTCTCTATTTGTATTGTGGCCTTGTTGATGCTACATAGGTGACTATATCCTCCTTAGCTAAAAATGTCCATATCCCATATCCGTATTGCTCATAGATCTATCCTCGATGCAACATAGGTTTGGCAAGATCCTCTAGTTTTCTCGTAGGATCAATATATGCTCTTTCATATCAATTATCAAAGGAGACATTTTGCACACACACCGACTGATATACTTATTATAATCATTAGGCATCTAAATATGCTATATTTTGCAAGCAGGGAAAGACTTGTTTTATGTCTATTTATTTAACTATAAACTTCGAAAGTGGAAAAGTGTACTTGATTATGTATGCCAATTCACCAACATTTTTGTTTGACTGACATATACATTTTGCTTTATGTAGGAAAACAGAACAACAAGGTATAAACCGTTCAGATCATGATTATCATGGCGAATTGGCTAGTATGTCTGAAGGGGAAGTTGATGGTGAAAGAGGTACGACTTCATCGAGTCCATTTTGAGTTCTTGTACATCCTCTGTGTGTGTGTTTAATAGAAATCCTGGCTTTGCCATTAATAGACATCCTGGTTGAAGCATCATTGACATTTGACATATATATATGAGTAAGTTTCACAATCGCTCCTGGAGTTTCAACCTTATCACCTAATCCTCTATATTATAAAACATATCAATGGGCATGATGATATCTTCTGATACCAATTTGATGCGAAACAGAGATCTAGAGGAAATATGATTGGTATGAAATTAGAACTTTATGACAAATTAGGCACAAAAGCTTTAAATGAAAATGTGAACAATCAACTATTATAAATTTATCACAAATAATTTTAATAGAAAGACAAAGATAATAATTATAAATACCCGATTTTGGAAACGTGCATGTTGAGTTGTATTTCGATTATGCGGTTTTTGTACTCGAGACATATTCGTGTCAATGTCGGAGACAGAGAAGGAGATAAGATATAGATCCACATTTAGGGTTTTGGCATCGCACTATACAAACTAAAAAATATATTTCTCATTATTCAATTCTTCATTTTATAACTTATGAACTTATAGACTATTTATAGACTACAAAACAATCAAAGAGATAAAATAAATCTCTAAATACTCATCCATAAGATGAATCAAATCCCTAACCAACTCGAAAGATAAGTGTCATTATTTAGATTTATCCTAACAAACTAACTGAAAAATCTAACAGATTAATCGAAAATTACAACTTGTTCTCCATCATTCTTCTCGGTTTCGAAAAAATCACCTCTTGGTGAATCATGTAAGCGTAAAATTATGCTCCTGGTGATGCCCTCCAATTCGGCCATGGTGTAGGTCTCTGTTTCAGTATTATAGTCAACACAAAGACTTCTGGAAAGATGATGAAACCCTACATTGGTAATACTAGTTGTAGATGTAGAAGAAATGGAATGTCCGCTTGGCAAATAACATCATGCACCTCTATAAATAGTGGTCGCCTCCATGCGTCCAGAGAAGTAAAATGATCGTCCATACAATCAATTATTATTTCCTGTAAACTATTATAATTATTTGTAATAGAAATTGTTCACGGGCCTAACTATTGGGACAAATTCAAAATATTTAGAAGACATAATAGGTTTTCTAAATTCGTTGGATTCATTAAATGACCTAGTTAGTTCTTCTAAGGATGATATATAAATGTCAAAATTTATTAATGGTTTAAACCTAGACTCAGGCTTGGATCTAACTGGTGATTCGTCTACGACAAACTCAATTGGTTCTACTAATAATTTTTTAAGGACATAGGATTACCGTTACCAATAGTTTCTGCCTTAATATGATTACATCGAACAATTTTTTTTTATGTTGGCATGTATCTTGTCATATGCATCATCGATTATTACACAAATTTGTTTAGAGTAATTTTGTGTAGACATTTTTGTATGCGCCTTATATACATATAAAAATATTTCTATTTTCGAGTAATGGAATTGAGTTGACTGGGAGACCAAATCAGGGTTTAGCTCTCGTACCAATTTGATACGGGATGAAGACCTAGAGGAAAATAAGATGGGTTTGAAATTTGGAATTTATGAAAATTTGGACACAAGCTTTAAATGAAACGTGAATAATCAACTATTATAAATTTATCACAAATATTTTAATAGGAAGACAAAAAATAATTACTAGGAATACCCGATTTGGAATGGTGTGTTGGTAAAATCGGAGGCAGGAAAGGAGATAACATAGAGAGATCCACTTTAGGGTTTTGACATCGCATCATACAAACTCAAAATAGATTTATCTTTATTCAATTCTTCCCTTAAATTAGGGAGCAAATAAGCTATATATAGTTTATAGATAAATACAAATCATGTTAAACTTATCAAAACCAACTTAAATTTCTTATGGATAAAAGAGAATATAATCTATGTTTAAACTAAACAAAAATAAAAAGATAATATAAAAGTCTAAATTCTTTTTCCTACCATTCTCCTCGATTTTGAAAGATTCACCTGGTGAATCCTGTATACGTGAAATCCGATAATTATGCTCCTGGTAATAACAGAGGCCTTTGCTTTGACAAGCTAGTCAATATTGAGACTTCTGATATGTCAACAAAACTCCACAGCGGTACTGACAGATATGGAAGCGGAAGAAGCAGAATGTCCAACATGGACTTATCATCAAGCACGTCAATAACGGGTGGTGGTCTCAATGCGTCCAAAAAACAAAATAATGGAGAACACGTTGGAATTTTCGATTATCTTTTATATTTTTTAATTAGTTTGTTAGGATAAATCTAAATAAGGATAATTTTATCTCTTGAGTTGGTTAGGAATTTGTATTATCTTATGGATAAATTTTTTAGTTTAATACAAATCGTATTTTTTAGGTCTTCGTACTGCATCAAATTGGTATCAGAGCTAAACCCTGGTTTAACACATACAAAGATGTCTACATAAAATTTCTCGCAACAAATTTCTCCGATAATTGATGTTGCATATGACAAGATGCATGCCAACGTGAAAAAATTGTTCGATGAATATTTCAACCATTTTAAGACAAACTATTGCTAACAATGTTCCTATATCCTTAGAAAATCATTAGAAGAACCTACTGAGTCTGTCTTAGACGAGTTATAAGTTAGATCCAAGTCAGAGTCTAGGTCTAGGTTTAAGCCATTAATAAATTTTGACCTTTATATATCATCCTTAGAAGAACTAAATAGATCATTTGATGAATCCAATGAATTTAAAGAACCTATTATGTCGTCTAAATATTTTGAACTTGTCCCAATAGTTAGGCCCATGGACCATTTCTATTTTTTCTATTACAAATAATTGTAATAGTTTGCAGTAAATAGTATTTGATTGTAGGACGATCAATTTATTTTTTTGGACGCACTGAGACGACCACCATTTATAGAGGTGCTTGACGTTATTTGCCAAACGGACATTCTATTTCTTCCACCTCTACATTCGGTATTACCAATGTGGGGTTCTATCGTCTTTCCATAAGTCTTTGTGTTGACTACACTACTGAAACAGATATCTCCATCGTGACCGATTTGGAGGGCAACACCATGAGCATAATTTTCGGATTCTACGTTTACATGATTCACCAGGAGGTGAATTTTTGGAAGTGGAGGAGAATGATGAAGAACAAGTTGGGATTTTCGATTGTCTTTTACATCTTTTAGTTAGTTTGTTAGGATACATCTAAACAAGGATAATTTTATCTCTTGAGTTGGTTAGGAATTTGACTCATCTTATGGATAAATATCTAGATATTTATTTTATCTTCTTTTGATTGTTTTGTAGTCTATAAATAGTCTGTAAGTTCAAAAGTTTTAATTGAAGAATGAAAAAAAAAAATCTATCAAAATCCTAAATTAGATATCTCTATCTTATCTCCTTTTCGCCTCCGACGTTATCAACATGCCATTCCAAATCGGATATTTCTAATTATTAATTTTGTTTTTCTATTAAAATTATTTGTGATAAATTTATAATAGTTGATTGTTCACGTTTCATTTAAAGCTTCGACGTTCAATTTGTCATAAATTTTCGATTTCATACAAATACTATTTCCTTTAGGTTTTCGTAATGCGTCATCTTCACTTTATCGTAGGGGTCTTAGCCTTGTTAGTGACATATTATAATGACAATTTTGCTTCTGATCATTGCACAGCTAGTGAAATTTACCCATTTTCCTTTTTCTTTCGTTGTCTTCTCTTTTATACATTTTACAATCTACCCCCACATTATGATCATCTTCATCCAAGCCTTCTCCCGTTAGAATCTCGCTCGGCTATATAGCACAAGAAAGCTCCACAAAAGAATTGTCAAAGAACACACCAAAACATGCCATGGCTGTGTCATGTCAGATACTCGTATCAGACAAGCACATACACTTCGAAATAAACTAGGAGATACCACAATAGGAATCGAATCTGTGTCGCTGTGTCAGAAACGTGGCATGTCGATTCCGTGCCTATGCAATACACAATATATATATATATATATATATATATATATATATATATATATATATATATATCAAGGTAGTTAAAGGCGCAAGGGGTACTCGATCTATATCTTCCGAGGTGCAAGGCGCAAGCGGGACGCAAAATAAAAAATAATAACAATAATAAATAAATAAATAAATAAATAAATTAGTAATGTAAGAAATAAAATCAAATAACTTACTAAAACCAACAAAAACGTATTAAAACATAACTAAGTGAACTAGCAGAGCAGCATCAGAACTGAATAGAACTAACAAGAATTTGTATTCCTCCTACCATGTTTTTAGTAAATTTTAGTTTTCGAAGTCCAACTGTAGCCAAATTTGGCAACTGTGGGAAGGGTTACCTCCCTTCCACTTGTATGAGGTAAGGGTTATCTTTTCGTCTCAATTTTTTTTTATAAAAAACATATAAGGCGTGCCTTTTCTTGGTCGTGTCTTGCTAAATGGCACACCTAAGGCGCACCTTGGGTGTGCCCAGAGAAAGACGCCTTGCCTAGTGAGGTGCAAGGCGCGGACAGATGCCGCACCTTGCTGCGAGACGTGCCTTTAATTACTATGATATATATATCAGTTCTAAGGATAAGATATGTGGATCTACTTTTTCGTATGGCAGTTCTTAACTTATTTTTGAGTTAATCATGCTTTAATCTTCTTTTTACCACCAAAAGTATATACAAAATTTAGGCTGGTTCAGTGATTCAGCTGAACATGGTTATTCCCGTATTCATTTGTGTACCACAATAACACAAGGAGTTTATTATGAAGTGTCAAATAACAGTTCTAGTTTGAATCTGAATATGCAGCATGGACATTCAGAAGAAAAAAAAAATCTATTTTTTTTATCATCTAGTTCATTTAATTTGTCGTTTCAGTTTTTATGTTTCCTATCACTGGCACTGAAAAGCATAATCCATCCCCTTCTATATATGATGTAATAACATCTTTCTTCAATATCAATTTTAAGCAAGACTTATTCTTAGAGTATACAAACCATGGTCCCTTGTTAGATACACAATACAAGCATTCTTGACAGGTGTGTTTGTGTGTGAAAGCAATAGGAGGCTAACAGCTGTCCTCTAAGACTTGGAAAAAGGATTAAGTGCATGAAAATCTCTCTAAATATATATGTTGAATTTATTTATTTGCGTTATTTACACGGAGGTTTTCTTTTGCCATCTTGAACTAATTTTTTTTGCTCTTATATTCTGCTCACTTTTAGGATTGGTTAGTAATTCTAGTGTGGACTACACTGAAGCAGATGGACTCGAATGTGAGACTTCTGATATTATGGAGCGTAGCAATGAACATAGAACTGATGATGGGGATGAAGCCTCTAGTGAGGATGATATGAATGATTCCGAAAGTGACAGCCATACTAATGTTGATGACATTGCAAGCACCAGGTTATTACTTTTTGTTTCTTTGGTTATCTTTCATACATATCTCAAGAGTGAAAGTGCGAGCCAAATATGCATGCTGAGGGTAAACAAATTCCAAGAGTGCCAAATATTAGGGGAACGACTCACTTGTATTGATTGCAAAATTAATGTGGCTATCAGGCACCGAGCACAGACATTCCTGTTTGCAAGTACTTTCCGATTTGACCTTCATTTCTTTTTCCTGTTCATGAGAAGATGCGTCCATTAGTATTTACATTAGAAGTCGCAGTTTGAAGCTACAGATTTAATATAAATCAACAACAAATCATTTATCCCAATTTTTGGTATCGTCTGCTTGAATCCTTCTGTTGAAGGCCATGTCCTCTGTAACACTAATAAAAACCATTTCATTCTTTAAAACTTTAATCCATGTTTGTTTAGGCCTACCTCTACTCCGAGTGGCTACTATCTTAATTACGCCTCCTTTCTAGAGCATCTATTGGTCAATACTATACATGTACAAACCACTTAACACAGTTTTCTCTCATTTTGTCCTCAATCTAACTTCCCATGAATACATGATCCTATCTTTTGACATATTGCCACTCATCAATTTTAGCATTCTTATTTTTTCTACACTAATTTTCTGGACATGTTATTATCCAAAACTCTGATCCCTAAAGCGTGGCTGCTAAGAAAATGTTGGTCCTAGTCCAATCTTCTTGGTCCTTACTTGGTCTCTAAGCATGACTAGTTCCAAATAAGGAACAAACGTCTTTTAAGACTCATTGAACTCCGGATATGCTTTAAATGTTGGTCTTAGTCCAACCTTCTTGGTCCTTGGTGTTTTAAGCATGACTCTAGGACCAAGGAACTAACGTCTTTTAAGACTCGTATTGAACTTAGGATATGCTTTACGGATCCAAGTGTTGGAGTCATAATAAACTCGTGGAAAATTTTGTTTCTTAATTGTCTAACAGTCTGTGATCCATAAAGCGTCCTAACCCAACCTTGACTCACGATGAACTGAGGATATGCTTCCTGGAAAAGTACAAACTAGTCCAACAAAATGCTCATCACACACGACTTTGTCATCACACACACACACACACACACACACACACACACACACACACACATAAAATTGGTAAGAAGTCCAATTAACAACTGGTAATAAGTTCAGAAGCCTAACCTAAATCAACAACTGCCTCTCACCCTCCCACTCTATCTTCCATTCCCCACTCTCCCTCTTTCAGTCTTGACTTCAATGATTCTCGGACACGATGGTCATCATCGTTCATAATGATGTTTTTCTGATATTATATGCTGAAATTGTGCATATGGGATGATTAATTCATTATTCTGTCATCTATAAATGATATTTTGGTGCTATGTTATTTGTGGTTATCCAAATTGACGAATTTTTCGGAACGGTTTGATCAAATTCCGTTTCTGGATTACACTGTCTGGTTTAGTGTTATGCGGTTTGCGATTTAAGAAACTACAGTTTGGATAAATTGAATAGACTGAATGCACACCCCTAGATTTTGCAGCAACAGTTCGCATGTTGTAAACAATTTATATGCTAGTCATCTGCACAAACCATAAACACACGATTCACAAAAAGTTATCTGACACATGTACACGGTCACATATAAAATAATTAGAGGAGATCAAATCTTGACTATAGATGAAAGCAAATCATTGTCATCTTTGCCTTTTCTCATCAACATGGCGCAAACTATAAATTGTGAAGAAAATAGCGTATCCCAAAAATTTGGATAAAGGCTTTGTTGTTGTATGGATATACAGACTGGCATACATACTGACTAGTTTTTCCTTGCTCCATAATGTTACATACATGCCTTTATAATTTATTTACACCTCTATGGATAGCTATGACAAAGATCTGAAATTAGAATGCCTTTTAGATATTACATTCTGATACGTTCATGAGAACATAATCTTTTTGAGTGATTCTTTAGTAAAGTTGGTGCATCCTGGTGACCTCTAGTTATTGATCAACTCCTGCGGTTTATAAGGTCGATCTTGACCACCTTAGAATTGAGTCCCTTCATCTGTTTCGAAAGGCTACTAGGAACGCTAATTCAGTAGGTATTTTTTTGTAAAATCTGAAAGGTGAATGGATCTCTTGTTGTTTATTTGAGATGTAATATGATATGCAAAGTATTGCAAAATTATTTGGTAGTAATTATAGACTATATTGATTACTTATATTCTGGTCTAAAAATCAAGGATCTAAATTAGGTTATGCTTTCTCTCTGTTGCTTTATGTCTGTAGCTCTTTCTACCGTCATGTTGGGCACATTATAACAAATGAAGAGGCTAATAAGTTGGTGAAATCAAAATGGCAATACAAGTGGGAAATGCCTGCAACTGGAATGCTCATGTCGAAGTGGGTGGGAACAGGAGAGTGCTTATCAAAGGTATGATTTTTAATCATTATTAAGCATAATTTCTTCTTTTCAATTTTGTCAACAGATCTAAGTGACGTTTTAATCCCTCCTTCTTTACCTACTTGTTTGTTTCTCATCTTAATTTTATTTTGTGCACTATCTACTCACCTGCTATAGTGATTGCTGTGAACAGATCCTGTTTCCCTTTTATTGTCGTTACTTTTGTCATAAGTTTCAGCGTTATGAAACCCATATCCTGTGATTATTTAATTAAATGGTGTTTTATCATTATTATTATTAGTCAAATAATTATTATGATTATTTTTATTATTAAATATTTTTGGGTGCAAATTATTTCGAAAAATAATAATAATAACAAGGATCTTTGAGTTCAGATCCAGACCCGAGTCCGAACCCAGACCCAGGCCTGAGCCCAATCCCTTTCTTTTAAATCTGATTTTTGACTTGGTTAATTATTATTTATAAAAAAAAAAAGAATTAGCTTTGGCTGGTCAGGACCAGCACTCTCGAGTTGGCCTAACCCCACAGCTTAGTCTCCAACTTTCCCTTATTTTTTCTCCCTCTAACCACTCTCTACCACACACGCCACCCCACTCCTCCCCTTAATAATTCCCATCATTCCCCACTCCTCTGCTTCACACACGAACAACTCTCAGAAGAGGAACATAACTACTCTCTTCCTCATCTCTCCCTTCACAGAAAAGCAAATACTCTCAACCTCTCTCTCTCTCTCTCTGGAAGATTCACATCCAAACCCCTTCTTCACCCCATCTTCCCAAACCCCCGCCCGTTCTCGGCCGCTCCCTCCGGCCAGCCCACGACCGCCTCGTCGCCGCCCCCTCGCGGCAGTGTCCGCCCGAGCACACCCCCGCGCGCCCCTTCCTGTCGGCTCTCCGGCGCACGCGACCACCCCGCGGGTTCGCGCCAACCCGCGCCTCCTCCGATCCGCGCGACCCCCTGTCCGTGCCGAGCTCGGCCGACCACGCCGAGTTCTCCGCCGACCAGCGCGTTCGCGGCCAAGCGCCGACCCCCTCGCGAGCTCCCTGGCCCACGCCCCCGTGCGGCCACACCCCGTCAACAGCATCCTGTCGGCCCTCTCCCCGCGGCCAAGCCCCGACTCCGGCGCGCCCCTCTGCGCCCCTGTCGCCAGTGCCCTAGCCGCTGTTCTCTGTCGCGGCGATCCCCTCTGGCTGATCCCCTGCCACGGATCTGTCCGAGTTCGTTTTCCCTTGTTGTTCCCTGGCCGTGCCTAGTTCTGAGTTCTTCGGCGTTCGTCGTCAACGTTGCTGGTTTTCAGCACTAACCTGGGGATTACTACGTTGTCGGAGCTCTTTTTCTTTAATATTCATCTGAGAGCTCTAGCCGAGCAATCCGAGGTATAACCCCCTGTCCCGCTATTTTATTATTATTGTTGATGATGAAATGGTCCCCGATTCCCTTTGGGAATTCGGTTTTAGCGACGTCGTAATTTTCCGGGACTCTCGGAAAAGTCCTGTGAGTTATTTTGGATTCCCGAAATATTTCGGGAATAGTTTTTGGTGTGTTTTAGTTCTCCGGAATTTTCCGAGAACGTTCTGTGATTTGTAGAATTGGAATCGGACTTCCGAAATTATTTCGGGTCGCCCCGATTATGCTGTGGATTGGCTGTGGATATTTTATATATATAAAATGCGGGTTTTTCCCTGGTTTGGGACTTGCAGGAATTATCGGCGCCATTTTTTCCAGTTTTTGGGTTGACCAAAAACAGAAGAGATGCTGCCCGATTTTTTCGTAAATCCTGAATTATTTTCAAAATAAATTTAAAATGATTTTCGGAATTTATTCGATATTTAATTTTGGGGTGACGACCGTATCGGTCAATGGACCCGGCTAAGTGCAAACGATACCGGCCCCGTCCGGACGTTGAGGCAATTAGCCAGATGAGGATCGGACCATTATCTGAGACTTACTATTTATCCTTATTTTTATTATTTATTTTCTGTTTAAATTCTATTTAATTTCTATTTCAGTTTAATAAAGTTTAATTCCGAAGTGAGTTGTGACAAATAGTTGTGTTGTTGTATGGTTACCTACCACTGAACAGCTTACTGCCGCCGTCTCAACAACGGTGCAGACTGGGCATGATCCGACTAGACCCAGAATATTGGGATCGGGTCGTGACATGTTTTCAGTGGTGGCCCATGCAGGTCGTACAACAACTTAGAAAAACATACCTAGAAACAATTAGAACACTAGAACATTGATTTGTCACAACATAGGACCGAATTATGTACATAAATATTTTTGTTTGATTATAGACTGGTAGGATACCTTGCTTATGTATGTACCCTAAACCTTCCAGATCATGGCCAAAGGAAAGACTACTAGATCCGGCCCTGCTGACGATGAGGTGTCATCAACCGATCACACCCCTTCTCAAGCACGCCGGGACCCACCACCCTTGCAGCTGACAGACCGTCCTCATGCTGCACCAGCTCCCCGGCCCGTTTATGCTTCCACAGCGCAAGCGGTAGAACTGGCACATTCCCGGGCTGAGCCGCAGACCCCTGGTGCCTGCACCAGCTGCTCCACCAGTGCCCGTGGATCCCACTGACCTAGTGGGAATGCTACGAGGAGTGCTTGAAGCACAGAGAGCTCAAGCAGAAGCCCACCGAGAGCAGACTGCTGCCCAAGCTGAAGCCCATCGCGAGCAGACCGCGATTATGAGAGAAGGCATGGAGAATGCCCACAACGTGGCTATGGCTGCCCTCGAGAGAGGAGGAACCACTTCATCAGGGCCACGACCTGCCAAGGTAAGCATGATTCAGGAATTAATTATATTTCTTTAAAGGCCATTCTTTTGATTAGAGGCGTATTATTTCATGAAGGTTGGAGATATAGAAAGTTTTAAGAAGCAAGACCCTCGACCTTTCAAAGGAACCGAGGGTATCATCTACGCCGATGAATGGCTAGACCATATGGAGCGTCTCCTGAGCGTCGCTCGACTTCCGGAGGACCTCAAGGCTGAAGCTGTAGGACTCCAACTACAGGATGTGGCGAGCATCTGGTATCGGAATGAACCCCGACTCCAGGACAAGCAGCTCGACTGGGACACCTTCAAGAAGCTGTTCTGCAGGAAGTTTTTTCCGACATCGGAGATGCGGGAAATGGAGAGGCAATTCCAGAACTTGAAGCAGGGAAACATGACGGTCAGCGAGTATGCAGCAGAGTTCGGCCGACTAAGCCGCTTTGCCCAGAACCTGGTAGCTGACCCCAAGGATCGTGCTGAGCGATTCAGGTATGGCTTACGAGAAGAGATTCGTACCCCTGTGATCGCAGGTGGCGCAAAGACCTATGAGAGGATCCTGATCCGAGCTCAAGATGTAGAGAAGAGCCAGCCTTCTCGATCCAAGAGGGAGTACCCTGGAACTAGCAACTTCCAGGGTAGTCAGAAGAGGCCCAATAACAACAACAACAACAGGCCCTCGCACCAGCAGCAGCATCATCATCAGGCGAGGACCAATGACAGGACACACCAGAAGCAGATCCCTGTCTGCGACTATTGCAAGAGGCCAGGGCACCAGTCGAATATCTGCAGGAAGAGGCTGGGACACTGCCTAGTCTGTGGGTCTGCCACCCACCAAGTGAAGGACTGCCCCATGTCAGGCCACCGGCAAGGAACCAACCAGCAGAGAGCTCCCCTACCTACTCAGCAACAACAGTTTGGACAGCACCAGCAGAAGACTGGGCGAGCTTTTGCCCTAGCAGCTGATGAGCAGGAACCCACCGCAGATGTCATCACAGGTTCCATTTATGTGTTTTCACATCCTGCTATAGCATTATTTGATTCGGGTGCATCACATAGTTTCATATCATCCAAGTTTATATCTGCACACCACATAGATTCGGGACTTAGCAAAGTGATTAGTAGGGTTATGACCGGTGGTGGACCTATACCCATCACTGAGGCTTGTAATTGTCCCATAACCATCTCTGGCCATCAGTTCTCAACACCTTTACTAGTGATGTCCCTGCCCAACTATGATGTAGTCCTAGGGATGGACTGGTTGAGTGAACAGCATGCGCTGATAGATTGTCACCGAGGATGTGTAATCTTCAGCCCACCAGGAGAACCGGAGTTTGTAATCTCTCGGGCTCCGGAAGATATGAAGAGTATTTCCTACTCCTCAATCACCGAAGAACCCGGGCCTCCTCACCCTATCATTGCGGAATTTATGGATGTCTTTCCAGATAATCTTCCAGGATTGCCGCCAGATCGAGGCGTGGAATTCACTATCGATCTAGTATCCGGCTCTTCTCCTATTTCTCGGGGATGCTACAGAGTCAACCCTAAGGAGGCTAAGGAGATGAAGGATCAGATCGACGAGCTGAAGTCGCAAGGATTTATCAGGGACAGAGCTTCGCCCTGGGGAGCACCAGTTTTGTTCGTGCCCAAGAAGGATGGAACTGTGCGGATGTGCATTGACTACCGGGCGCTGAACAACATCACCATCAAGAACAAGTAACCCCTGCCCCGGATCGACGACCTGTTTGATCAACTGAGCGGAGCCAAAGTATTTTCAAAGATAGATCTCAGATCAGGCTACCATCAAATCAAGGTCAGGAAGGAGGATATTTCCAAGACGGCGTTCAACACCAAGTATGGACAATTTGAATTCTTGGTCATGCCGTTTGGACTGACGAATGCTCCTGCGGTATTCATGAACCTCATGAACAAGGTTTTCCATGAATATCTGGATCAGTTTGTTGTTGTCTTTATCGACGACATACTGATCTACTCGAAGACGGAGGAAGAGCATGAAGAGCACTTGAGGAAAGTGCTGAGTACCTTGAGGAAGGAGAAGCTCTATGGTAAGCTATCCAAATGTGAATTCTTTTTAGACAAGGTGGAATTTTTGGGCCATGTTGTCACAGGAAAAGGAATTTCGGTGGATCCAAAGAAGATAGCTGCTATTGAGAAGTGGACTGCACCAAGCTCGGTTGCAGAGATCAGGAGCTTTTTGGCAAGGTTTAAAGTATCGGCCGATACCGATACGTATCGGCCGTATCGTATCGGATTTGAAAGTAACCGATCCGATACTTGGGAAAAAAATCGGTATCGGCCGATACCCAATAAAATTTTATGGTATCGGTTTGTATCGGACCGATACGGCCCGATACGAACCGATACGGACCGATACGGCCCGATACGAACCCGATATGAACCAAAAATTTATTCAAAAAGAACAAAAAAAAAATTCAATCGAAGTTCAAAGCCAAAAAATTCATATAGAAAAAGAACCAAAAAATTTCAAACCAAGTCAAAGCTGTCACCGCCTCCCCTTGTTTGTCGTCGTCGGAGAACACTTGGAGCACAGCACAAAATTTTATGGAGGAGGAGAGAAGAAGAGAGAGAGTCGTCTCCATGTCATGCGTCTTGCAGAAGAGTGGACGGGGAGGGGAGGGGAGGGGAGGGGAGGGGAGGGGAGAGAAAATATGGAAGGAGGCTGAGTTTCTTCTCTCCTCACTTTTGTATTTGTTAGATTAGGGTTAGGGCTTGGTATTGGGCCGGACAGTATTTAAAAAAAAAATTGACAGCATGGTCCAAAGTATATATGGAAGAAAAATACTAAGTTTACTATATGGAAACAACTTAGCTGTCATTGTCTCCTGTCATATTTAAGAAGTGGGACCATGGTACAAAGGATGTATGGAAAGAACTTAGCTGTTACACATGACAGGCTGGCTGTTTGAACTTGACAGTAGGTCCAAGTAGGTCTGTGTCATTGACAGCATGCACTATTAATGCATGACAGGTTGACAGCAGCATATAATATATATATATATAGAGAAACAAATTTGAAGTGAAGGAACCGAGCCCCCCCACAACATTTTATATATATATATATATATATATATATATATATATATATATATATGTGTGTGTGTGAAACCAAATATTTTTTCTCACTGTTCTTTAAACAATGTTCTAATAGAACCTTTTATATATATATATATATATATATATATATATATATATATATATATATATATATATATATTCGATACTGCCGATACCAAAAAATCCGATACTCCGATCCGATACCGCCGATACCGCCGATACTGCCGATACCAATACTCATACAAAATGTCCGATACCGATACCGATACTTTGAACCTTGCTTTTTGGGACTAGCTGGCTACTACCGGAAGTTCGTGAAGGATTTCTCCAAGATTGCGGAGCCAATGACGAAGCTTACCAGGAAGAACGAGGAGTTCATATGGTCTGAAGCGTGCCAGTCAGCTTTTGAGGAACTGAAGAAGAGGCTCACAACTGCGCCGATACTTGCGCTACCCGCAGGTACCGGTGGTTTCTCAATCTATAGTGATGCTTCCGAAAAGGACTGGGCTGCGTTCTTCAACAACACGGGAAAGTGATTGCCTATGCATCTAGACAATTGCGGACTCATGAGAAGAACTACCCCACACATGACTTGGAGCTTGCAGCGGTGATATTTGCTTTGAAGTTATGAAAGCACTACCTGTATGGAGAGAGTGGAAATATTTACGGACCACAAAAGTCTGAAATATGTTTTCACTCAGAAGGAGCTGAACATGAGACAAAGACGATGGCTGGAGCTAATGAAGGATTTTGATATCAACCTGCAGTACCATCCGGGTAAGGCTAATGTTGTTGCAGATGCACTTAGTCGATACCCAATGGCGATGTTCTTGACCAAGGAGCGCCATTTGCTGGAGGACATGGAGAAGCTTGGATTGGAAATTGTACTGCCCGAGGAGGAGATGAAGAAACTTGGAAGAGAAGCCATCGTACCAGGAGATGAGTCATCATTGATGCAGTTGCAAGTGCGTTCGAGTCTTATGGACAGGATCAAGGAGGCACAATTCCAGGACGAGACGCTTTGCAAACTCAGAGACCAAGTGCTGGCGGGAACACTTGAAGGATTCTCAATCGCCAGCGACGGAGCATTAAAGAATGGTACGAGGCTGTGCGTACCAACTGGCGAACTGAGTAACGAGCTGATGCAAGAAGCGCACCAGTCGCAGTATTCTATACACCCTGGAGCCAACAAGATGTACCGGAATATGCGGACTATAGTATGGTGGTACGGAATGAAGAAGGACGTATCCAGGTATGTGGCTAGATGTTTGATTTGTCAGCAAGTTAAAGCTAGCAGGCAGAGACCAGCAGGATTATTGCAGCCGCTTGACATTCCGGAGTGGAAATGGGAGCACATAACGATGGATTTTGTATCGGGACTGTCTCGATCCCAAGGAGGGAAGGATGCCATCTGGGTTATAGTGGACCGACTGACGAAGTCAGCTCACTTTATCTCCTTCAAGGTTGGTTTATCCACCGAGAAGTTGGCAGCACTGTACATGCGGCACATCTACCGGATTCATGGAGTTCCGGTAAGTATCGTATCTGATAGAGATACCAGATTTACATCTCACTTTTGGAAGAGTTTGCATGACAGCTTGGGAACCCAACTGAAGTTCAGCACCGCCTACCACCCTCAGACTGACGGGCAATCGGAGAGAACTATCCAGACGCTAGAAGATATGCTGAGATCCTGCGTCCTGGAATTTGGAGGGTCTTGGGAAGACCATTTGCACTTGGTAGAGTTCTCTTACAACAACAGCTACCAAGCTAGCATCGGGATGACACCGTTCGAGGCACTCTATGGACGTCGTTGCCGCACCCCTCTTGCCTGGGACGACGTCGGAGAACGAGTGTTGCTTGGACCTGAGATGGTGACCGAAGCAGCAGAGAAGGTGAGAATGATCAGAGACAAGCTCCGGATAGCCCAAGACAGGCAGAAGCATTGGACCGATTGCAACAGACGGCCTTTGGAGTTTGAAGCAGGCGACAGTGTGTTTGTGAAGATCTCGCCTACCAGAGGAACAATCCGTTTCGGCAGAGCAGGAAAGTTAAGCCCCAGGTATATTGGTCCATTTGAAGTACTTAACAGGATTGGAGAAGTGGCTTATCGGGTGGCTCTACCCCCAAGTCTAGAAGGCGTCCACAACGTCTTCCACGTCTCGCAGCTGAGATGCTACATCCCGGACCCGAGCCATATCTTGGACCATTCAGAGCTGGAGATTGGACCCAGCCTCACAGTGCCGGAGAAACCAGTGGCAATTTTGGACCGAGGCGAGAAGAGGACCAGGAACACCGTGACGTCAATAGTCAGAGTGATGTGGCGGCACAATTCACCAGGCGAGTCGACCTGGGAGCGAGAATACCAGATGCGGGAGCAGTACCCGTACCTGTTTGAGACTTGAGGTAATCCCTAACCTTACTTTTAAATTTCGAGGACGAAATTTTCTAAAGAGAGAAGATTGTGAAACCCATATCCTGTGATTATTTAATTAAATGGTGTTTTATCATTATTATTATTAGTCAAATAATTATTATGATTATTTTTATTATTAAATATTTTTGGGTGCAAATTATTTCGAAAAAAAAAAATAATAACAAGGATCTTTGAGTTCAGACCCAGACCCGAGTCCGAACCCAGACCCAGGCCTGAGCCCAATCCCTTTCTTTTAAATCTGATTTTTGACTTGGTTAATTATTATTTATAAAAAAAAAAAGAATTAGCTTTGGCTGGTCCCGTAGGACCAGCACTCTCGAGTTGGCCTAACCCCACAGCTTAGTCTCCAACTTCCCCTTATTTTTTCTCCCTCTAACCACTCTCTACCACACACGCCACCCCACTCCTCCCCTTAATAATTCCCATCATTCCCCACTCCTCTGCTTCACACACGAACAACTCTCAGAAGAGGAACATAACTACTCTCTTCCTCATCTCTCCCTTCACAAAAAAGCAAATACTCTCAACCTCTCTCTCTCTCTCTGGAAGATTCACATCCAAACCCCTTCTTCACCCCATCTTCCCAAACCCCCGCCCGTTCTCGGCCGCTCCCTCCGGCCAGCCTACGACCGCCCCGTCGCCGCCCCCTCGCGGCAGTGTCCGCCCGAGCACACCCCCGCGCGCCCCTTCCCGTCGGCTCTTCGGCGCACGCGACCACCCCGCGGGTTCGCGCCAACCCGCGCCTCCTCCGATCCGCGCGACCCCCTGTCCGCGCCGAGCTCGACCGACCACGCCGAGTTCTCCGCCGACCTAGCGCGTTCGCGGCCAAGCGCCGACCCCCTCGCGAGCTCCCTGGCCCACGCCCCCGTGCGGCCACACCCCGTCAACAGCATCCTGTCGGCCCTCTCCCCGCGGCCAAGCCCCGACTCCGGCGCGCCCCTCTGCGCCCATGTCGCCAGTGCCCTAGCTGCTGTTCTCTGTCGCGACGATCCCCTCTGGCTGATCCCCTGCCACTGGATCTGTCCGAGTTCGTTTTTCCTTGCTGTTCCCTGGCCGTGCCTAGTTCTGAGTTCTTCGGCGTTCGTCGTCAACGTTGCTGGTTTTCAGCACTGACCTGGGGATTACTACGCTGTCGGAGCTCTTTTTCTTTAATATTCATCTGAGAGCTCTAGCCGAGCAATCCGAGGTATAACCCCCTGTCCCGCTATTTTATTATTATTGTCGATGATGAAATGGTCCCCGATTCCCTTTGGAAATTCGGTTTTAGCGACGTCGTAATTTTTCGGGACTCTCGGAAAAGTCCTGTGAGTTATTTTGGATTTCCGAAATATTTCGGGAATGGTTTTTGGTGTGTTTTAGTTCTCCGGAATTTTCCGGGAACGTTCTGTGATTTGTAGAATTGGAATCGGACTTCCGAAATTATTTCGGGTCGCCCCGATTATGCTGTGGATTGGCTGTGGATATTTTATATATATAAAATGCGGGTTTTTCCCTGGTTTGGGACTTGCAGGAATTATCGGCGCCATTTTCCCAGTTTTTGGGTTGACCAAAAACAGAGGAGATGCTGCCCGATTTTTCCGTAAATCCTGAATTATTTTCAAAATGAATTTAAAATGATTTTCGGAATTTATTCGACATTTAATTTTGGGGTGACGACCGTATCGGTCAATGGACCCGGCTAAGTGCAAACGATACCGGCCCCGCCCGGACGTTGAGGCAATTAGCCAGATGAGGATCGGACCATTATCTGAGACTTACTATTTATCCTTATTTTTATTATTTATTTTCTGTTTAAATTCTATTTAATTTCTATTTCAGTTTAATAAAGTTTAATTCCGAAGTTGAGTTGTGACAAATAGTTGTGTTGTTGTATGGTTACCTGCCACTGAACAGCTTACTGCCGCCGTCTCAACAACGGTGCAGGCTGGGCATGATCCGACTAGACCCAGAATATTGGGATCGGGTCGTGACAAGCGTTCAGTTCACTGTAATTGTTGTTTCTCATTTAATCAAGTTTAAGGTCTTTCCAGGCTGCACTATGGACGTGGACATGGATATATCTGGGTGAATATAAAAACCTAGGACACAAATTCATCCTGACTACAATCTACATATACCTATATGCACACTGTTATTTATGTGTGCAGACTAAAAGATCGTACTAGTTCCCGCATGTGTGGGGGGTCTAGGTAGTAAATAGGTTCTAACTTCTAAGCCAAACCTAAAACAGACTTTATAGAAAGAATATTGCTTTCTTATGTACAGTAAATGTTCAACTTGAGTTGGTATGTGCCAAATGTGTGTTTGTGCCTAATAATGCTTACATCCCTAGATGCAGGTTAATCATGTGCAGTGCGCACGTCGGACAAGTCTGATACATGTCAGGAAAAGCAATTTTCTGTGTCCAGCTAACATGTTGCTCATGTATGGCCCTTCCCAAACATGGCCTTGTTGCATAACTGTTTTGGAAGAAACATGCCACACATCCCTGTGGTCCTTTGGAGATTATGCTGGTGCAACTATGTTAGTTGGGTCCTAGAGGCTAGCATATTATGATGTAAATCATTTTTGGTAAATTACTATAAGAAAGGGTATCCCAGTGCCACGAGGCTCCCGAGTGTATATATATATATAGAGAGAGAGAGAGAGGCCGTCTCTGCTGGTAAATCAGTATGTTAATGGTAAAGAACTTCATGTTGTTATTTTGTTGATTATTAATCAACTTGTTATTGGTTGTGCATTTGTAGGAAGTTCCAGAAGATCTCGCTTCCAGGATTAACCCAAAACTCTATAAGCATTGGCTGGACATCTATAAGGCTTCTGAGAGTGGAGACTTTGATGCTCGGTTGAGATTTTTCTTTTCACTTTGTAAGTACTCTTGCCTTGCTTTTTGATGTCACATTGCATGGTCATGGCCTTCTATATTGTATGTGTACTTATAAGTTATATATTGTTTGGTTCAGATAAATAATACCGTTGTGCGTTTGCACCATTCTTCGCCCATTAGAGAGAAGATCTTGATTCTAAAAAGTTGTTAATTTGGTTCTGATCAATTGATTTACTATTTAAGCTGATTTTTACCAGGAGATGCATGTTTCTTAACAAAATTCATTGTGACTCAATAGCTTGTTTAAAAATGTTTAAATTCAATAAGTTTGTTTGCAAATCTTTTTTTTTTTTTTTGGTTTAATTAAATAATTTTGCTTGTCAGAGGAACTTAAGAATGTTGTATGTGAATATGCATGTAGAAAATAGTCCATAGAATTGGAAGTTTGCGTTTTACATTTTACAATCAGCTTTTATCAATCATAGAATTGGAAGTTTGCGTTTTACATTTTACAATCAGCTTTTATCAATCCTTCTTATATCATTAACAAAGCCTTCTATCCCAAAATTCCAGGTCGTACGTTTGAATCCTTTTCTTCCATTCAGCTCAACAAAAGGTCAAAAAACATAACCTTCTTTAAAACCTCAATCCATGTTAACTAACTACTTCTGTGCTGTGCTTAATATCCAATATTTTCACTCCTGGTCCCAATTCCTCTCTCTCTCTCTCTCTCTCTCTCTCTCTCTCTATATATATATATATATATATATATATATATATATATATGTTGGTATATTTGGTATTAGAATAAGTTTATGGTATATTTTTATTAGAATAAGTATATTGTAATATCTTGTTGGTATATTTGGTATGTCAGAATATGCCACAGGATATTTCGCAGAGGGTTTAATGTAATGAGGAGGATTATAAGGCTATAAATAGCTAAGAGACTATCAATAAAATTATCACAAATATTCAACATGGTATCAGAGCCACAAAAATCCTAGCCGCCGCCACCTTTTCCAAATCCTAACCCTAATCGTCACGCCATCACCATCCACTAGGCGTCGCTGACCACCGCGCGTGCGGTCCGGCCGCTGCTCCGCGGTTACCTCCGCCGCACACGCGCGGCTGTTGCCGCTGCTGCTGCTCGCGACGGTCGCTGTTCGGAGACACCCCCCCGACGACACCCACTTGCCTGTCAGTTGGCCCACCGGCCCCACTACCACGAAGCCGCAATTTCTGAAGTCTTCTACGGGGTCGTTTCAGACGTTGAATGCCTAGATCCGATAGGAGAGAGACATGATCGGATCTAGGAGAGGACGAAGAGCGTGAATCGTGGAACTGGTGTGAGATGATCGGAGAAGAGGAGGATCGATGGAGGAGATCATCAAGAAGCTGGACCATGCGGAGGTTGCAACGTTAATGAAGCTGATGAAACTATCGGCTGGTGAGAGCGCGACACGAACATCGACGAAGTTGGAGCTTTCCTCCATCGATCTGAAGCTTGATGGACCAGCTACCAACCTGAGTTGGTCATGACGGGTAAGGAGAACCCTTGCAGGAAAGAACCTGGAGGGTTTTCTGTCAGGAGAGAAGACATAGCCGGACGAGGGCTCGGTAGGACGCGACAAGTGGAAGTCCACTCATATGGTGATCTACATTTGGCTTCTTAATTCCTTAGTCCACTCGATTGCCGCCACAGTGGATGGCATTGAGATGGAGAAGGACGTGTGGGAGAAATTGAGGAGGATCTACGATGGTGTAGGGAACAACTTACGGGTTTTCCAGATCAAGGGGGATATCGACGACACCGTACATGGAGAGAAGACGGTGCATGAGTATGCTACGGAGTTGGAGCGTCTGTGGTTGGATTACGATCACTCCTCAGATCGGACGAGCTGCGGGGACCCGAAGTGTAAGGAGAGACATGTATGTCTACAGGAGAGGACGATGAAGTTCCTTAAAGGGCTGGCTGCAGTGTTTGCTCAAAGGACCTCACTATTTCTAGTCCAACCGAAGATCTCCACTCTTGAGGAGGCTATCTCGGCCATGATCCAGAAGGAGACTCGCATCAAGCTGCAGACATGGACATGTGGTCCTCTTGAAGTAAAGTTAGCATTGGCGGCTACTAGTTCGAGCGACACAGGGCCTAAGGGAGAGTCATGGCAGCACAACCGGCAGTGCTACAACTGCAGAGAGATGGGACATCATCGGCATGCTTGCACCAAACCATCTAAGGAGGGAGATCCAGGTGGTGGACGTGGACAGTTCGGCGGACTGCAGGACATTTTGGAGGACGTGGCCGTGGTCGTGGGGGTCGACGGGGTGGTCGAGGAGGTTATCGGACGAACCTGCTGGTAGTGGAAGGGGATGAGGGAGCTGGTGGTACCTTTACTGAGGAGGATCAGGCACTGATGGACATGCTGGAGGCACTCAGAAGGAAGCAGAGAGCGTCAAATGATGGAGACATGAGAATTGGAACTGAGGAGGCGTCTACCTCATTCTTCGCTGGAGGCAACGCCGCCATGTATACCCATCCATCAGAAGGTACTGACGACCACTCGCCCTTGCATCTATATCTTTCCTTAAATTGTCTGACTGGATTATCGACTCGGGGGCCTCTCGGCATGTGACGGGGAATGCTAGTGAGTTCTTCTTCTACACCCACCTAGCATCGGCAGACAATATTCAAACAACTGATGGTACTTTCCAGCAAGTGGTCGGTAAGGGTACTATAAATTGTACAGGTTTAGTATAATTATTCAATGCTTTGCATGCTCCATCTTTTCCAATCAGCCTTTTTGTCCATCAGTTCTATAATCCTCCAACTAAAATGCATTGTCTCTTTTGATATTCCTAAGGTGATCTTCCAGGAGAAAGACGGGACGAAGACTTGAGACTGGCACTTGGCATGAGGGATTGTGGTACCTGGATCGAGAAGGGTTGGATTCAGCATTGGTGTCTATGACAGAGAAGGCATGAATGAGAGGACTGAAGATAAGTATCGAGGATACATTAATACTCCACCACAAGAGGTTGGGACACTCCTCTTTTGCTACTTTAAGTAAATTATATCCAGCTATTTATGAGAAAACAAATAAGGAGAAACTAGTATGCGATGCATGTGATTTAGGCAAACTTACTAGGAGTTCATATGTTAGTACGGGTCATAGGAGCTCGTCTGCTTTTGATGTAATACATTCTGATGTTTGGGGGCCATGCGCCATTACTACTATGAATGGTTACAAGTATTTTGTTTCCTTCATTGATTGTTCTTCTCGTATCACTTGGCTATATTTGATGAAGAATAAGAGTGATGTATCTATATGTTTTCTGGACTTTTATAAACATGTCCAAATTCAGTACAGAGCAGTGGTGAAGGTACTGAGGTCTGACAATAGAACAAAGTATATCAACAAAGCACTTGCAGAATACTTGTCAGCCCAAGGATACATCATCAGACCACCTGTGCGTACACACTAGCACAAAATATAGTAGCAAAAAGGAAGAACAGACACCTTCTGGAGGTGGCAAGAAGCATGATGATCGATATGAATGTTCCAAGAATTTGTGGAGGCATGCAGTGTTTACGGCAACTCAACCAATAGGATGTCTTCGAAGGTACTGGGATAGAAGTCTCCTTGTAAAATATTGCAAGAAAATAATAGTGGGATACTTCCACTGCAGGTGTTTGGCTGCGTGTGTTTTGTGAAGGACAACAAATCGTTAGTTGGAAAACTTGATCCTAGAGCAGTCAAGTGCATCTTCGTGGGCTACTCGGCGACTCAGAAGGGGTATGCGTGCTGGAGCCCAGTAGAGAAGTAAAAGTTTATGAGCATGGATGTTCACTTCAGAGAACATGAGCTATACTACCGTCCGGAGGGAACCTCAAACAACTCACCTGATACTGCGAGTATGAGGCGAGAGGGAGAGATTGGTGAAATTCTGGTGACCGATTTAGGAGTATGGCATAGAGGCGCAGGTGAGGAAGAACAGGAAGGTGAAGAGAAATAAGGGGAGGAGATGATAGGTGTTAGGCCCACGACTCAGGGAGAGATACTTACATACAACATGAGAGAAAAGCAAACTGCAGGACCAGTACCTACAGTGCCAGTGCCAAGTCCCTTGTTTGCGTCCGTCTTGACTCCTGAGACACCTACACCACCACCAGATTCCTCTTCAGGTGATATCATTCTTCCTACTCTTTCCACACCTAGTTCTCCCACACCATTATCAGTACGGAGGACCACTCACAGCAATGCAGAAATTTTTTCTGATAGATATGGTTAGGACCTTGCGTAGTTTGTTTCATATGATCATATCTCCTCTTCTCATGGAGCATTTATTGCATCTTTGGATAATATTACTGTACCTAACAATTGGCAGGTTGCCAAGAACGATCCAAAGTGAAAAACGGCAATGCACGAGGAGTTGGGAGCTCTTGAGAAGAACCACACTTGGGAGCTGGTAAAACTGTCAGAAGAGAAGAGAGCAGTCAGATGCAAATGGATCTTTACTGTGAAGTAGAACCTATATGGACAGGTTGAGCGCTACAAAGTTCGACTGGTGGCAAAAGGATACAGTCAGACGTACGACATTGACTATGATGAGACCTTTGCACCAGTGGCAAAGATGAGCATTGTCAGGACCCTGATTTCTCTGACAGCGAATGGTGGATGGAAGCTACACCAACTAGATGTGAAGAATACGTTTCTTCATGGAGATCTAGTGGAGGAGGTCTACATGGAGATACCACCAGGATTCGACACCAACCAGACAGTGGACAAGGTCTACAAGTTGAAGAAGTTCCTCTATGGACTGAAGCAGTCTCCTCGAGCGTGGTTTGATAGATTAATGAGGGCAATGATAGCAATAGGATATCGGCAGATCAATGCTGATCATACTGTGTTCTTCCGACGGAGTGGAGGCTATATCACCATGCTTGCGGCGTATGTGGACGATATGATTATCACATTAGACGATGAGCAAGAGATTACCCGACTCAAGGGGATGCTTGGCAAGGAGTTCAAGGTGAAGGACCTTGGCCTTCTTCGGTAGTTCCTTGGGATTGAGATTGCTTGAGGAGCAGAAGGGATTGTTCTTTCTCAAAGGAAGTATGCGCTGGACCTTCTCACAGAGACAGGGATGTTGGAATGCAAACCTGCAGCGACGTCGATCGATCAGAGGTTCAAGCTGAGCGCTGAGGCTGGAGAACCAGTTGACCGGAACAGATACAGAGACTGGTGGACAAGTCAATCTATTTTAGCCACACACGTCTTGATATCTGCTTTGCAATGTGTGTGGTGAGCCGCTATATGCATGACCCACGCAAGGATCATATGGATGCAATGTACGAGATTCTGAGATACTTGAAGGGTGCCCCAGGAAAGTGACTGATATTCAGGAAGAATAATCACGTGGGCATCGAGGGCTACTGTGATTCTGACTGGACTAGCTATGCTGATGACATGAGGTCTACCTCGGAATACTACATATTTGTAGGAGGCAATTTGGTCTCTTGGAGGAGTAAGAAGCAGTCAGTGGTAGCCAGATCGACAGCTGAAGCAGAGTACAGAGCTGTGGCCTTGGGAGTTGCAGAGGTGCTATGGTTGAAGAATATGCTGGTGGAGTTGAAGCTAGATCAATGAGCCAAGATGAAGCTGTGGTGTGACAACCAGTCAGCTATTAGTATCGTCAACAACCCAGTACAGTATGATATGACCAAACACATCGAGATCGATATGTTCTTCATCAAGAAGTTGGTTAGTAGACTACTGGAGTTAGGCCACGTTCCAACCAAGGATCAGATAGCAGACGGACTGACCAAGGGACAGCTCTGTGAGCATGATTAGAGGATGTGACAAGATGGGTTTAGTGAATATATTTTGCCCATCTTGAGAGGGGGTGTTGGTATATTTGGTATTAGAATAATTTTATGGTATATTTGGTATTAGAATAAGTATATTGGAATATCCTGCTGGTATATTTGGTATGTCAGAATATGCCACATGATATTCCACAGAGGGTTTACTGTAATGATGGGGATTGTAAGGCTATAAATAGCCAAGAGACTATTAATAAAAATCATCACAAATATTCAACAATATATATAATTAATGTGCATAAGTGATTCGAGTAGTAACGACATGCAATGTGCATAAGTGATTCGAATAGTTAACGGCGCATCAGTTGCGCGGGGGGATAGATAAATTGCGGATTTGTAAAGTATGTCGGATTGGGTAAAGTCCCATGGGAAGTGTCGTGAATTGATTTGGCTCCGCAATAGGATATAGCATGGTTCGTTGTAACTGTCCCTCGTTGATGATCTTCAATTATCGAGCGTAGTTTCGGGGCAGATGACCCTAGAAGACTTGACCGCCAAATCAAATGAATGTTGAAGTCCCATAGGATGACCCTAAAGAAGTCGCGTAAGAAGGATAAGGAATGAGGTAGTGCATGTTGAGGATAAGTCTAAGCGAGTGAGTATCGTGTCTCGAAAGTTAGCGAGTACTAGAATCGATATGGTCAAGAAAAGTTATGTTGGATCGAATAGATGTTGAGGAACGTGCTTAGCGTAGTAATGCGGTAAGGCGATTGCAAGAATTTTGCAATGTGCGAGAGCGACGGATAGTAGAACGACCCTAAGAGTTGTGTCGTAGATCGGATTGGGTGACGGTTAGGCTATGTGTGTTTGGGTGCATCGTAAGAGACCTTGGGTCAGAAAGATTGTTGCCTTTGAGCATCGTAGACTCAAGTTGACCTCTTGTGTCGGGAGAGTGCGAGCATGGTGTCTGGATAGAGCGAGAGAATGTGAATCACATATGGATAGTTGCGTGCGAGACTTAGTACGGGTTGTAGGCAAAGGAAATGGAGACATGTGGATTTAGTCCATATCATTAAGGCCAAGTGTTATGAATGATTGGATGAAAGACTTGAGTTATGTGAGAGATAGGCAAACGGTTGGGCGAACAGGCGTTGCAGAGAATTGTTGTGATTGGATGCGTAATGACTTGATGCAATGCGAGTGTTAGATGACCGGCGAGAAACTTACGAGATCGAAGTTATGGTTGAATTAAGTTATGTGCAAGATGTTGGAAGATGATCGCATGTTATGGGATGATGCATACGAAGAGTATTTTGGGAATAGGCGCTAAGATATGACTAAGTCGAGTACGGACCGATGGATGCTTGAGGATTTAAGTTGAGATTGTAAGTTGTCCCGATATCCTACAACTGAGCTTGGCTGAAATGCATATATTGGTGGGACGCCTAAAATATGTGTATGATCCAAACTAAGTTGTATGATTCCAACGATAGTAGTACGAGATCGTGAAACGATCTAGCGAGGCACTTGGATTAAGTGTTGGTTTCGGTTCGAGGACGAACCTGATTTTGAGTGGTATATTATGTAATGTCCCGCTCCGCACGGTGCATTACGATGAGTCGTTGACTCGAAGAGTTGCGTTGACCCGATGAGGTATCGATGCGAATCGATGCAAGAGTTACGTTGGCCAAAGGTAAGTTTTGAGTCGGTTGGAATCTATGAATCGAATCGATGCAAAGGATAAGTCCCATTTGAGCAAGTGCTGACTTTAGTTGATCTGGTGTGCAGGCTATGCTTTTACGCTGGACGATAAGAGGTCGGCATTTTGCCTTATGCAATGAAGTGTCCGCAAAACAAATCGTGGCCTTGCAACGGATTGTGGCATAGGCGCGATAGGCCAAATCAACCGAGTAGTTCAAAGGAATGGCTAAGTCCGGGAGTTAGCTATGCGACCAAGTTATGGAAGCGAGACGCTTCAACTCAGCGAAACGGCAAGGCGTATCGACTTAAGGTGGACGGGTTCTTGACTCTCTCTCCCTACTCCTTCACGTCTAATAAAATATGTATTGTATGCGTAGATGTTATCGAGTTAGCGAGCGTGGCTCGGCAAGTAAGGGTCTCAGTATGCGTTGAACACTAAGGTAGAACATTGAACATTGAACAATCGAAGCGACGTGCATCAAGTGTACGGGTCGCGGTAGGACAATGATGGTAGAACATTGAAAGACGATATTGAGATGTGCATCATGTGTACGGCTCCGAGAACATTGAACACTAGGCGTAGAACATTGATTACGGCGCTGAGCGTGCCCTCGGGCACTTATGCTACGAAAAGACTAAGTAACTACGAAATTATGCTATGAGAATAACTTACGAATGGTACGCGTTGAATACAAGTACGAGATATCTAAGCCGTTGGGCGTCGTGCATCAATATGGATGTGTTGGGGCATAACGCCGACGGAGCTCCCCATATGGATGGTGGATTATATTTACGAGACGCGAATATGGTTATGGTGCGAGACTATGTTTATGGAATGGAGGATTGGTTGGAACGCTATGACTTGTATGCTATGGTACGTATTGCATGGTCAATGGACTCGGATGGCCCGTGCACGGGTGCGGCTTCCCTCGGACGGTTACGACCGGGGCACCGGGACCGTTCGGCCTAGGAGGGAATTACGTGTGGTATTTATGGTGCACAACATTCGGACGGATTGCGACCGTCCAGTGCTGTGATAAGCTATCATATCCGTAAGTTTGGGATCCTTTGGATACTGGGCTAGCAACCCGTATCGAAGTGATTGTAGGCTTACACATAAGAGATGCCAATGTCCATTACGGTGCGAAACACCGTGACCTTCATATAGTTAGGGCCGGTGGGCTGAGATGAGAGCTGGGTGCAGGCGCAGGGCCTGCGACCCTTATGCATTGTCTAAGTTTATGATTGGGATGTTGCGTGAATTATGGTCTCTTACGTAAGTTCTAACCAGTGCAGGCTAAGGAAAATGGGACGGAGGCGAGCATGAACACTATGATTATGTTCAGATTATGTCTAACTGTATCTGCTGCAGGAACACGAGCTTGGTCACATTTACATTAAGTGTTATGCATTGAATATTGCCATGAAACTGATCCTAAGGCTAAATAGAAAGATCACCAAATAATGATGCATGTTTCACTAAAGATATTTAGTTGTTTGGTTTGGGTGCGAGCGGGTCTTGATCAGTGCGAAGCGAGGACGAAAGCACTAATCCCCCACTAGTTTATGTGCAGGCTCAGGTTATGATCGGCTCGGGGCGGGGCTTGGCTTGGACGTGCCGAGGCATGGAGTCCTTGGCGTTCAAGAGGAGCTACCGCATAGGCGTTCGGACTTGCGACATGGAGATGTTCGGCCGAAGACTACTTGGTGGCTATACAGAGGCATAATGTATGGAACAATGTAATCCTTTGTGAGCTAGAGAGATCATGAGCGTTGTAGCGCATGTTAAGTTGGGCTATTCAGAGCCTTTGTAATCTTCAGTTCATAATCAATAAAAGAGATTCTTATTGTATTCTTTGTTTCCTTCCGCTGCTTATGTTACGAATTTGAGATAATCCCTATGTGAATCGTTATCTTGCCTTGCACGAGCGCAACTCCAGGCTCGTGCGGCATCACGCCCCAGCGAGGACGATGATTCGGGTAAAATCTAGCAAGGACGAGCGATTTCCCGGATCGGGGCGTGACAATGATAGCCAGCATGAGGACTCCTAGAGCTGGGCCGGCCCTGGGTCGGGGGGAGGGTCAGGTCTATTCTGCTTCCGTAGCTGCTATGACTTGGTTCGGACTCACCACGACCGGGCTGAGGAGGTGGACTTCATTTGGGGTAAGGGGATTGCCCGAAAAATGCAACTATGTGCCTACCGACTTCTGCGGGGCAGGCTGATGACGAGAGACAGACTCCTCAGGTTTGGAATGCAGATCCCAGATGCCAAGTGTGTGCTTTGTCATGAGGAGGACGAATCTATGGGACATCTCTTCTTTGTTTGTCCGACGACCTGGCACATTTGGACTGAGCAGTGCGTGCAGCCGAGAGGAGTTGTTGGTGTGGATAGAGACATCTGGAGCATTGTTAGCTGGATCCGAGATCACAGAGGCCGGGATCCGGGGTGGGCCAGAAGAGCCAGAGTTCGTCTTGCCGCTTCCATTTGGCACGTCTGGAAGGAGCAGAACAGACGTATTTTCGAAGGCCTGACTACCCCTACTATTGGAATTCTACATAACATAGAATTCGATGTATCAGTATTGGTTCCATAATATTATAATATGGGGCATGAGAAGATATGATATTATGTATTGTAATACCTTTACCGCTATGTGCGAGGAATAAAATTCACCCTTATTCCAAAATATATATATATATCTTTTTTTTTTTTGGAAAAAAAGGTGAATTTTATTCCAAATGAAAAGCCATAATCATACAACATACAAACAGAGTGGGACTCCCACTCAACACTCATCAATTCTCCATAGCATTTACATCAAACTCGATGTTATGGAGAATGCCAACTGGAAGAGTGACCAGCCTCTCAAAGATCCGACGGTTTCGCTCCCGCCATACATGCCAAACCGTAGCAGCCAGACGAACTCTGGCTGTTCGGAACCAGTCCTGTCCTCTACCCCTACTATCTTGGATCACCGTGATGATGTCCCCAACACATTTTCCGGAGGCGCACACACCCAATACACGACTCTGCTCCGACCAGATCTGCCATGCCAGAGTGCACTCGAAGAAGATATGCTTTATAGATTCAGGCTCCAAACTGCAAAGCACACATATGTGATCCGGAACCGGCACACCAAACGAACTCAGGCGATCTCTCGTCAAGAGGCGGCCCAGAAGAAGCTTGTATACACACAACTGTATCTTCCTGGCCAGACCCTTGAACCAAACGAACTCGTAATCAGAACTCAACGGGAAGGCTCGCCGGATAAGGTTGTAGCAGCTACGGAATTGGAACTCCCCAGTCCCCGTAGAAGCTCCAGTCGGCTCCCAAATCCACCGATCCGCAGGCAAAGTCGGATCAATGACAGTAGACAAAATGCTCCTACCCAGCTCCTCAGTGAACCGATAAGAGTCCGGCCTCCACTCCCCATTATGTATGATGCGACTGCACGTCAGACCCCGCCTGTCCTCCTGATGAGTCGGGGCTCCTCTGATGTCCAACAGCGAACGCCGATCTATCCAAGGATCCCGCCAGAGGTCTGTACCCAACCCGTCCTTCATGACCCTCCGGATAGCAGACTTGAGCACTCCCCTGTGTCTCAGGACAGTCTTGAACGTGACTGAATGGTTGTTGTCAGAAGAACACGTCCAAAAACTGCCCTGCTTCACGTATCTGCTGTGCATCCAGTCTGTCCAGAGAGATCCCCGCTGATGAATCTCCATGCCAGCTTAAGCGCAGAAGCCTCCCTAATCTCCAGCAACGGTCGGAGTCCCACTCCACCCTCCTTCCTGGGACGACAGAGCTGGTCCCAGGAGATCGCATGCATACCTCCCCTCCAAATGAAATCGGCACATAGTCGCTCCACTCGTCGAATAGTGGCCACAGGTAGGAGGATAGGACTGCAGCCAAAAATGGGCCACAGCCGTGATCACCGATCTGACCAACTCAATGCGACCGCTAAATGACAGACCTGCTGCTTGCCAACCTTCTACTATCCTCTGGACATACTCCACCAGACTATAGCAATCCTGATCCCGAGCATAATTCACTGTGAGAGGCACTCCTAAGTATCGCACCGGAAGATCACTCCTCGCGATACCTAGCACATCAGCCCGCTTCTCCTTTCGGGGGCACAAGGAGCTGAAGTAGACCCTACTCTTATCCCTATTCATCTGGAGACCCGAAAATGACTTCAAATCTTCCATAATAGTCGCGAGCGTCTGCAACCCCTCCGTCGAAGGCTGAATGAAGACTAGCAGATCATCAGCATAAATAAGGTGGGTAACTGGGGGGACCATCCTCCGAAACAGAGGTACCAGCCGTCCACGGTGCACTGCCAGATCCATCAAACAAGTAAAGTACTCCATAACCAGCGTGAACAGGTAAGGGGACAATGGGTCACCTTGCCTAAGCCCATGGTTGCTCTGGAAGTACCCATAAGGAATGCCCTGGATGAGAACAGAGAAAGTAGGGGACGTAATGCACTCCCGGATCAACTCAACCCAGTGTTCCGCGAATCCCATAGTGGTCATCAGATGGCAGAGGAAGTCACGATTGACCATGTCATACGCCTTCCTCAGGTCCAGTTTTACACAAGCTTTCTCCCCTCCGGGTCTGCTTAATACCCTCCCCATCTCGTGGGCCAGGAGACTGTGCTCTGCGATCGACCTCCCTTTGATGAACGCAGCCTGATTCGGGGATACCAAGTCCTGCATTATCCCCTCCATCCGCCGGCACATAAGATGCGTAATTATCTTATAAAGATAATTACAACACGCAATAGGTCTGAAATCCGCCAATGCTGTCGCTCCCTCCTTCTTCGGCACCAAGGTCATGAAAGTGTATTCAGTTCTTTCAGAAGCTTCCCTTTGGTGAAGAATTCCTGGACCACCTCCACGACCTGATGCTTCAGAATGTCCCAATGGCGTTTGAAGAAACTACTGCTGAAGCCATCCGGACCAGGAGCCTTGTTGGGATCCGCCACCTTGACAATAGATTCCACCTCCTCCAATGTAACAGGGGCAAGAAGGATGCTATTTCTATATGGAGTCACCAATCTCTTCGTAACAACCTCTGGAAACACGGAAAGGTAGTCAGTCTAGAAATATAACTCAGAGTAGTACCTGACCGCCTCGCCCTGGATCTCAGCCGGTGTCCCCACCAGAGTGCCATCCGCATCAAGAAGCTGGGAGATGTGATTCCTATTCTGTCTTGTCCGGATAACATCATAAAAGAACTTGGAGCAACGATCGCCATCCTTCAGCCAGGAACATTTGGCTCGCTGGGCCGAGCTAATCTCTTTCTGCAGCCTCAGGATGTTGACTTCTCCGATCAGCTCCTTCTCTCTAGCCGCCAGGTCCCCATTAAGCATGTCAGCTTGCATATCCTGCTGCAAGGTCCGCAACTCCACCTCCTTATCTTCTAAGGTGGACTTGGGCAACCCCTTCACCCAACTCCTAAGGGCTCTCTTCGTGGCCTTGAGACGACGAACCAACCGGAATTGAGCCGTCCCCTCCTGACCGCTAGTAAGCCCCTCCGCGACAGCCTCTAGGTAGCCCTCCGAGAGATACCAACTGTTGTTATACCTGAACGGGCGGGACTTCCCAAGAGACCGAGCAGTGAAGTCAACCCGGATTGGGGAATGATCGCTCGTCCCAGCTGCCAGACCCTCAGCCGAAGAGTTGGGAAAGTGACGGAACCACTCCCCATTGCCTAGAGCTCGATCAAGCTGACAAGCAACCCTGTTATGAGTTGTTTTGTTGTGCCAAGTCCAGATGAAGCCTGAGCGAGACAAACCCCTAAGCCCCGCAAGCAGGAGGTATCTTGGAAATCATAAAGGATAGAATCTGGAACCGGGCGACCACCGAGCTTCTCCCCTTGGTGCAGAAGGGCATTGAAGTCCCCGATCAAGAGAAGAGGAAGGCACGACGAGTCAGCAACAGATGCAACACGGGAGATGTCGCTCCATAAGGACTCCCGTCTCTTTCTGTCATTGTGACCGTAGACAGCCCCCAGCAAGAACCGGAAGCCACCCTTGTTCACGAAGGAGATGGCAATCAACTGCTCCGTCATCAAGATCAAGTCACCATCCCTACTCTTCAAGTTCCAGCGAACCCAAATCCTGGCCATGTCACAGAGAGCTAGGTTGTGCAGTTGGGCCCAATGAGAAGGGGTCCGTCGAGTAAGAGTCTTCTCACCTTTGATCTTGGATTCTAATAGAACAGAAATGTCACATTTCTCTCTGTGGAGCACCCCACAAATCTCTCTCCACCTCCCTAGCGAACACGCCCCCCTCACATTCCAGGCGATAATGGCCATTAATTAATGAGAGGTGGAGTCCCCTGTAAAACTTCCGGTTCGGCACCTGCGGAAGGAGCCGCATCCGTCGCTAAGGAATCCTCCTCCATCCCAGTCGGAGCCGCCTGTTGGGGAGCAACCTGAGATAGAACCAACGTCCAGGCATGGTTGTCAACACACACCGCCTCCTCTCTGTCTGTAGTATGTCCCACCACCGTGGTGGGTCCATCTCTCAGTAGGCCGACATCACGTCTCTTCCTACAGTAGACCTGCCCTCCAGACGATCCGCCCTCCCCTCGTGCCTCAATCTCCGATGTCACCATACCTCTAGTAACTATACTACTCAGCCCCTGGCAAGTGGACTTGGCCCCACCCGTGGAAGCAAGCTGAGTAGATACAACGAGGCTCAAACCGCCATCACTCACAGGATGAGTATCCGCCCCCTCCAAGACCTCCTCTCCGCTATCATCTCTGAAATCCATATCACAGGGGGCTTCTGGGGCCGCACTAGGAGGGATAATAGGGTCCGTCGGAGGTCCAACCTCCGAACATGCACTGGCCAGATGCCCGAAGCAGGAACATCATGAACAGGTAGGTGGAACCCATTCATACTCCACCCTCTGGGAAAGCACCTCACCAGAAGGAATCTCATATTCCACCATCTTTGGGAGCTCCCCCCCTGCCCGAATCTCCACAAAGATCCTAGCGTACATCAACCGCGTCCGAAAAGCAGTAGCTTCATCTGCCTTGATTGGGGTGCCCACCAAACTGGCCAGCCGCATCAACAAAGGTATGCTCCAAAACCGGACCGGGAATTCAGGGAATCAAATCCGTACTGGGATATCATTCAGAACTTTCCTCTCACATCGCAGCTCCGGAGTCCACTCCTTGAGAATGATCAGTCGGCCGTCGAACGTCCAGGGGCCGCCTTGGAGGATCCTAGCGACATCCTCCGCCAGTCCGAACTTCACATAATAGAAGCCGTTCTTGCGGGCAAAGAATTCCATACTCCCCTTAGGCTGCCAGACACGCGCTGCATAGCCCCTGATCTGCCCATAGAAAGGCTTGTTGCACAAGACATACAGGAACGAGGGTATTCTTCCAGTATGCTGTCACCTTCTGGATCTCCTCCGCCGGAAACGATGCCCTGTAACCCCTTCCTGCCTTTATCGGCGGAACGTACTCCATCGATGTGTGGGTTTTCGGCCCCACAGGTTTGCAGATCTCAGCCCAGGACCGTCCAGCAGGCCGAGGGGTCGTCCCAAGAGGCCTCGGGGCAATCACCGGACGAGGAGTCCTAGATCCCTGAACATCCAGATCCACCACTTTGCTCTTCCCCTTCGCCGCCGCGGTCGCCTTAGGCCTCCAACCCACTGATCTCCCAGCAGACATCCCTGACCCCGGCCAGATGGCCGAGACCCTGACCCGTTCTAACGGTTATCAGGAAGGCGATCCCTAACCTGACCCTGTCCGCCACCCATCTTCCCCCGGACTTCGCCACGCGACGGCGTGTAACCGTCGTCCACCCACCTCCCTCCGTTGGCTTTCCAGTGATCCTGAACCTGATCCGAATTGAAAGTTCGGATCAACGGGGCCACCCCGCAACGAGACCGACCCCCCCCCCCCCCCCCCCGGTCATCAAGTGGATGGCACCCGACCGCCCTCTCGTAGAACCCCCCCCCTCCGCCTAGGGGGGTCGTCGACGACCCAGGGGGGTCCACCCGACCCCCCCTGCTCCCCCCCCCCCCCCCCCCCCCCGGCCTGGGGGGGGGGGGAGCTTGTTCGCGCGCCGGCGACGGGGGGTCCGCAAACGCCGGGGGGGGGGGAGCCGCCCTTCTTGGTCGGTGCCCGGACTCCGCCGGCCAGGGGGTCCGGCGGCCGCGGGGGTGGCCCGCGCGGAAACCCTAGCGCCGCTCCCGAATCGCAATCGCCAGAACGAGCCATTATGTGTCTATAATTCCAATATATATATATATAGGATCATCATTTCAACCTTATCTATAACACAAGTCCACTACCTAAAAGCTCAATCCATCTTTACCTTATCTTGTTACATACTCAGCTCGCGTAAAACACTTGGGTGGTATTTGGTTGCCTGTAAGTAGAACTAGCGTAACATATATTGTGGTCATTTGTAGCGTTTAGGTTGCTGTAAGTAAATCCTTGTGGTAATTGAGTCATTTATGTTTAGATTGCAGGAAGTAAATCCAACTACTAAAACAAATGTTGCAAGGTTCCTCCTAATTGATGTCATCGTGGCCAAATTGAATGCAACACCACCTACACGAAGGGCCCGTTTGGCAAATAGAAACATTTTGAAACTAATAAACTAAGTTTCTTTTGGTTTCTAAAAATTTGTTTCATAGAAAATAGAAACTAGAAACTTGTCACTGTGATGACATGTAATAATAAAAAATAAATTTATATAAAGGGTTAAAGGTTAATGTTTGATTTTGGATAAAGTAAAAAAAAGGCCATAATTGCTCCAGACGAGTTTCTAGTACTTTCCATCCATTTGGATGGAAACTAGTTTCCACTTTAGTGGTATTCCTTACAAGTTTCATAATATTTTCCATTTGCCAAACATGCAAGTAAACGGAAACTAGCATTAATGTCCCTTTAAAATTTCCATTTGCCAAAGAGGCCCTAACATTTGTTGCAAGAGTAGTGACAAATGCAACTTCCACCTTGTGAACTTGCAATAATTGTTGCCTCTTTCTCCCTTCTCATTTTGTAGAAGTCATAACTGAACAATTTCTTTATTTACAAAACAAGCTACATGCAACCGTCCCAATCAATCTTATCCGAATTGCAACACTACTTACAACAAGTGTTGCATGGTAATTCTATTTACGGCAGCAAAGACCCCCCTAATTTCACAGCAACGTATTCTAGGACCTATGTAACATAGATTCAGATACGTGTTACACTTACAATACGAGTCAGCTTCACTGATTTGCAATTTTTGCAAAAACCTAAGATATAATTCGTTGCATATTATATATATATATATGTGTGTGTGTTTATGTGTAACTTATGCCCTTATGTATGAATATGTAACTAATAGATTATCCATCTAGTATCTACATAACTATGGGCTATGCTTATAATAATGGGCTATGCTTATAATAAAGTCAATGTTGGACTGAGCTCGAGCATGTGTTACATACATAGACAACTCAGTGCAACCCGATTGGTAAATTAGGAGTTATGGAGAACAAAATAAACTGCAGGTGGAGATCAGAAACTCCATCCTCTCTTTCTCTATTTCTTCGATTAGATAAACATATATGGATTATCACAATGATCAAAGGATCCATTACGAGAACCGTGTAGAAGGAAACCCCTACCTAACAAAATAGGGAAAAGTACCAAAACCTGCAATCCTAGATAGAAGCCTCCTTTTTCCTGACCAAAACTGGAAACATTCACTTTTGGAAGCAGTACATTAATTTTTGTAAATAGTGCATCAGGATTTCGTTCTAAGCTAAACTGGACGCATCTAGGTTTGGAAACCGGAATTTGGTTTGGCTTGTTTGATTTTTCTGTTGCTTCTGTTTTCACCTGGCTCTATGATCTGTATTGCACATCAACCATTTAAGGCCGATCTCCAGCTCCCAAATACGACTTCCTCCACCTTCAGATGGAGTCAATCCTCTGGGATCATTTTCTAGGTAGCATACATGGATTTTTAAGAGTTACAAGCAGTTTATGTTAAACCTTTTGGTTTTGCACAGATCATTGCATGTATTCTCAGTGTTGCCATCATTATAAGGCTTGGTTTGAGATTGATGCCGCTTTCCAAAAAGTTGCGAAAGATGTATCTTTTGACAGCAGCCTCCCGCTGCTTTCAAAAGATGCTCCAAAATTCCACCTATGAACTGACTTTTCAGAAAAAAGTTTAATAAGGTGATGTTATCAAACAGCTTTTAGGGCTGCTTCTCAGAAAAATAAGCAGAAGCAGCCATGATAAGCAATCGCAAACCCAGCGTAGGTAAATCATTAGAATGCATTGAGAACTTTTACTCTTATCAGCATATCTGCGACTCTGTTTGAAGCAAACTATTGTACGTGGATTACATAACCATATATTAAATAAGGAAACTACTGAACGTAAACTATGGTATATGGATGTTTTGTATTATTATTAGTGTCACTTAACTATTATTGTATACCTCACTTTAGTCCCACGTCGCCTGGGCCGTCATCACTTGCTCCTATAAATGTAGCAAGGCTTCTCATGTTTTATTTACATCAATAAATTAAAAAGATCTTTCCGTATTTTATGATATCAAAATTATGAAAATTTGGAGAAAATACTAAATAAAAAAACTTTTTCCACCCACTCTACCGTGACAACAAGATTGCGATCCGTATTGCTGATAGTCCAGTCTTTCATGAAAGGACTAAGCACATTGAGATAATTGTCACTTTATTCGAAAGAAAATGACATTTTTTTGCACTACATCACATGTTTCTTCAAGTCAGCTTGCAGATATCCACACCAACTACTGCCTCGACCTTTGTTTGCTCGACTGTTATCCAAGCTAGAAATGATTGATATCTATGCTCCAGCTTTCGAGGGAGTGTCAACTAACTATTATTGAATACCACACTTTAGTCCCACATCGCCTAGGCTAAATGAGGATGTCATGACCTGCTCCTTTACGTGTACAAAGTCTTCTCGTTTTTTATTCACATCAATAAATTAAAAAAATTCTCTAAATTTCAATTAGCGATAAAAATAATTAAGATCAGACTATGCAAATCTTGCAAAAACTTAATTTTCTTGTTTCAATTTGTTTTGTTAAAATATGTATATAATATTGAACTTAAGAGCTTTCAGTTGCCTCACCCAGGAAACAACCTATTCAATGTTCACACCATACTGGTCCTTGCATTAGCAAGAGCCTCTTGACACTAGGATGCCTTAATTTGCTTCCGCCTCAAAGTTTTGCATTGTTTACACGATTTTATTATGCTTTCCAAGTTTGTGTTCTGTTTTTACCATTCTATTCAAATTTTGGGACTTACATTTGTGTCAAAAAAGAATTTTATTTGCTTCTGGCCATACTATGCACACTTATTTGAATTTAATATTCAAATTTCTAGCTTTAAAGTTCTCCAAATTCTAGTAATTAGGATGAAGACCTTGAACTTATGCATCTAAAGTTGGAAAGTGGTTCCCATTATACCCTATAGTTACTATTATACTTTAGCTGCAACTGCCATATGTAAAATAGTTTGGAGTTCCCATTCACTAATCTTCTTTTACATTGGGATTGCTGAGATAAAAGTGCAGAATATGGGTCTTTGCAAATGTCTGCAAATAATCCGGTGATAACATCTCTAGGATAAGAATTATATAGTACTTAGACCCTTGGAAATACGTAGGACTAACAAAGTTTATAGACTCAGTTTCTAGTTTCTTATGGCACCCAATGTATTTTAAACCCTTCCAGCAAAATTCTAGTTGGCGGTAGTTAGGAATACTAGCAGGTTGTGACTCTTGGACTATGTAATATATAGTCTACTAAGAGCCTCCGAAGTGTTTATATTATTCAACAGGTTTCAAGTGCAATCATGCTTTTCCACCTATCGAACTAAAATAGGTTCAATATTTCAATATTGTGAACCAATAGTGGGTTTACCAAGGTTTCATATTATTGGTAAACAACTTTTCAGACTTTTATCCAGTTTCATTGGTTTCAACCAACCACAGGAAACCTTGCGTGGTTTCATTGAGTTCCAATACTTCATTGCGTTTAATGTTGGCAAACACACACCAAGTTGTGGATTAGTTCAATTAGATTCAATGGTTCATAAAGTACCATGAATTCCAATCTGCAGGAATCTTTCCAACTGAAGACCATTTACTTCACATAATTTGTAACTGGTTGTGCCCCACTTATCTTAACTGGCTAGAGCTTCTTATACATCTCCAAAATTCATTTTTAACAGACATATGAATCAAGAAGACTTGTGTGCTTAAAATTCACATTCAAGAAACAAGGCAAATTTATGTTCAATACAAAGATATTTAGAACAGAATTTTTAACTTCAATGCACTTAGGAATAGTAAAATCGCAGATTTGAGTCTCCTCCTAAATTTCGACGAGTTTAGTTTTTGATAGCAATTATATGCTAAATATTTGATTGAATTTATGAAGTGCAACTTTCAGGTTCGGAACATGCACAAACAAGGATATATAAGTTGTAGAATTGTCATATTTTGCATATCTTTAGTTCTTAAAGATTTCCCTTCCCCCCTTCTAACAGACTTTCGCCATCTTGGCATGCAAATTGATTGCGTTCTTGTCTCTTTTGCTGCCAACTTTCACACATATCATTTGGAAGGACAGGGAAGACGACATAGCCAATGAGGATCTTGAAAGAAAATAGTATAATCTATTCTACATTTATATTTTGGATGTTTACAGTAAACTCCATAAATCTCCCATGAAGGCAAGGCATGCCAAGACATGCACTTATTAAGTTTACTGTTAACAACTAAGTTGGTGTATTTCTTAGTTTCATTTTCCCATGTAAATACTATGTGCATATCACTGCTCAAGTAGCGAATGTGATGATTCCTACATAAAAAAAAACATATATTGATTATACTTGGATGTGTCTAATCTTGGCAGGCAATAGTTATCGAGATATAATGCATTGTGACAAGAAACCCTTTTATCTTAAAGGAGCACAAGAGGATTCAAGCAACATGGATGCATATCTTATGCATGCGGTAGGTGCACTTATTTGTTCACCATACTTACTATTCTGCATTAGTGCTTGATTTGGGTGAGTACCTTGACCATGTGGCTTTTCTGTCAATGGATATATGCAATGCTCTTTTCTTGCAGTTAAATCATGTTTTCAAGACCAGAGATATTGTGGTCAAGAATGATGCAAAACTTAAAAAGCATCAAGAAGGTGGAAAGGAGATCCTTACTGCCAGCAGTTCCCTCGATCATGGTTTTACTCGTCCGAAGGTGTTACAAACTCTTTGTCTGATGGAATATTGACTGTTTAGTCCTTGTTAGACTTTTGAACTGTTTAATTAATTTGAAGTGCTTACGCAATTCTGATCTTCTTAATTACTAATGCCCACTAGTTTGTCTTATTGTAACAGGCAAAATTGTCAATTACATAAATTTGTTGTGCAGGAGTTTGTTAATCTTTTCCGTGTCACATTTAGTTAGACATATGACTAAGTTCTCGTAGTCGAACTTGTGATCTGCACATATCAATATTGCTCCAATAATCTCATAGTACATTATTTCTTTCATGGTATCATCATTTTCATTTTTCACATATTATAAAGCGAGTTTGCTTTCTTTAATTTGCTTTATAGTCATCTTATTCCCTTTTGTATTATGGTTCTTTTTTTTAACCGATTGCAACCAAACCCAAGGAACCGAACCAACAGCCCGAACCATCCTAAAGCCCCAACTTGGGTTACAAGCTCCAGCTACGAAGCTTGGTATTTTTGTATTATGGTTGATTTTGATGTATTCCCTAACTTCTCTGAACTTCCTTGCTCTGAACGACCAGGTTAAAATTTGCAAGTCAGATGGTCAAATTCTTTTATGACATGGTGATATATAGTATTATATACTTTGTGATTGCAAGATACCTTTGAAATTGAAAAGAAAATTCTACAAGATAGCTATAAGATCGGCGATGCTGTATGGTCCGGATGTTGCATAAATAAAAAGCATGTCCAGAAAAAATGAGCGTAGGCGTAGCTAGAGTGAGAGCGCTACGATGGGTGAGTTACGATATATTGAAAGATATGATAAGAAATGAGTGTATTCTTGTGTAGTTGGAGTTGGTCAGTTGAGGATAAGTATTTGGGTTTGTTGGAGTTGGTGCCAATTGAGAATAAGATGAGAGAATCGTTTCAAGTGGTTTGAACATGTGCAATGTAGACTAAAAGATGAAACCGGAAGATATTGGACAAAGGAGCTCCTATTGGGTTGAGGCTGTAAGAAAGGATATGATTTTTGTTAATGTGACAATGGGCATGGATCTTATTAGAGCTGAATGGAAGAAAATGGTTCAAATAATTGACCCCAAAGTTTGAGATGAAAGCTTTGTTTTTGTTGCACGTGGTGATATATCCCAGTAAAGTAGTTCGAGATCTACGCACTTTCTTTGTTTTTTCCTCTGCATATAGTCATATAGTTTCTAGGTTTCTGTAATTATAACTATCATAGTGCAACCTTGGCATTTTGGAAGTTTAAACATTTTCCTTCAATTGTAGCATTTTAGGGGGCGTTTGGTACGCGGCATTTTTTTTTTTTTTTTTTCAGAAAAATTTAGGGTGAGAATCTATTACCATGTTTGTTTCGGCTATAAAAAATTTATCCCGGAAATTAGAAATACCCGGGTAAATAGTTTATCCATAAAACATGGGAATCTTATCCCTTAAGAATAGGTGGGTATTTTTTTTGCCTGGGCAAAAAAAATTTGTTTAAACTTTTTGAATCATTTTTGAACTTTTTTTTTCGTTTTTTGTCGTTTTTGTTGTTTTTGTCGTTTTTTTTTTCTTTTTTCGTCGCTTTTTGGTCATTTTTGTCGTCTTAATCGATTTTTTGTCTTTTTTAGTCTTTTTTGTCGTTTTATCATTTTTTGTTATTTTTGTCCTTTTTTCTCTTTTTTGTCACTTTTTGTCGTTTTTACCGATTTTTGTCGTTTTTTGTTGTTTTTGTCGTTTTAGTAGTTTTTGTCTATTTTTGTTTCTTTTTGTCATTTTGTCGTTTGTCTTTTTTGTCGTTTTAATCATTTTTTGTTGTTTTTTGTCGTTTTTTGTCTCTTTTTGTCGGTTTTTACTGGTTTTTGTCATTTTAGTAGTTTTTGTCGTTTTTGTTGTTTTTGTCATTTTTGTTGTTTTTTGTCGTTTTTAATAGTTTTTGTCATTTTTTGTCGTTTTTGTTGCTTTTTGTCGTTTTTCGTCTCTTTTTTTTGTTGTTTATTACCGGTTTTTGTCGTTTTTTGTTGTCTTTTGTCATTTTTTATCGTTTTTAGTAGTTTTTGTCGGTTTTTTGTTGCTTTTTGTCGTTTTATGTTGTCTTTTGTCGTTTTTACCGGTTTTGTCGTTTTTTTTGTTGTCTTTTGTCGTTTTTAGTAGTTTTTGTCGGTATTTTTTTTCCTTTTTTTGCTTTTTGTCATTTTTTGTTCTTTTTTTGTTGTTTTTCGTCTCTTTTGTCTCTTTTTTGTCGCTTTTATCGGTTTTTGTCCTTTTTTTGTCGTCGTTCTTTAGTAGTTTTTTGACTTTTTTTTGTCTTTTTTATCGTTTTTATAGTAGTTTTTTTTTTATCGTTTTTATAATTTTTTTTCATTTTGTCCTTTTTTGTTTTTGGTCGTCTTTTTTTTTGTAATTTTTTGCTCCCTTTTATCTTTTTTGTCATTTTTGTTGCTTTTTGTCGCTTTTGTTGTTTTTTTTGGGGTCTTTTTTGTTGTTTTTGTCCTTTTTTATATCGTTTTTTGGTTTTGACTTTTTCATTTTTGTCGTTTTGGTCTTTTTTTGGCCTTTTTGTCTTTCTTTGTATTTTGGTCGTTTTTTTTTCGTTTTTACTTTTTTTCCTTTCCTTTTTTGATGTTTTTTCTTCAAATTTTTTTTTCCCCGGGAATATTTATATAGGCACCAAACATAGGAATGTAATTTTTTCAGGAAATTTAATTACTTGGAATTTGATTTCCGTGAATATAGAATTTTCGGCTATATAGTATTCCGCATACGAAACGCCTCCTTAGGTTATACTCCTACCAACTTCTGGAAAATATTTTAGATGATTATTGTTATGATTATTTGATCTACTATGACCAGTGTTCTAAATGACGGCCGTCTAGGCGGTAGACGGTCTCTCTCCGTACTGCTTTTCGGTAGGCGGTGGAGTAGGCGGCCAACGGAGGTTGGCGGCATAGGCGGAGGTGAGGCGGCGTAGGCGGACGCCTAGGCAGAGCAATACCTAACAAGATAGTTTGGCCAAAAAAAATTTGTAAGCATTATGGGCCTATGATTCACTTTTACAAAACTAAAACTTTATAAATCTTCGTTCTACAACTTAGTTATACATGAAACACCCTTAAAATATGCATATTATGCAAAAAATGGTAAAATAGTAAAAAATGTTCAAAATGTATCGACTGTCTAGGCGGCCTAAGCGGCGCCTAGGTGGCCTAGGCGGATTCTCTCCGCCGCGCACCCGCCTACCGCTGTTTAGAACCTTGACTATGACTTTTAGGGAGTGTTAGATCTTGTGTATATCAAACTCTATTTTCAGCTGAACTGTGTATATATGTTACTGGATTATCGGTATCGGGTACGGGTACATATCGAAGAGTCGGGCCCTTTAAGCTCATAATTGAAGGACACATACTCGGCTAAAACGTATCCAAAATTTGGCTACTGGTACGTAGATACGGCTATTGAAATAAATATATTTGTTAAATGAAGAGAAGTCACATATTAAATGAAAAATTTGGGAAGGAAACCCTATTAAAAATGCTTAACGAATTAAGAAGAGACCACACCTGCCAACATCTTAAAGCATCCAAACAGGTCCCAATATTAATAGCTTCCATGCCTAACCGGATTGAGATTTGAAAAATCTTCATTGTAGCTTTGTGTATGCTAACTTGACCTATTGATTCATTGAACGAAAAAAAAAAGCCAGATTTGAATGAAATGAATGAATGCATGCAACCAGTTTGACTACTTTTACAGTTATTATAAAATTGAGGAAGAGCCCCTTCAGCTTCCATGCTTTTTTCTAAATATTTTTTTCTTCCATAAATGAGCCTACTACTCCCAAGATACAATTGTCTAGGTGGAGCTCTACTACTCCCAAGATGAAATTAATAATAATAGTAACTATAGAATAAAGCATGAAGGATCTACTACTGATATAAAATATAATTACCTTCTTCCAATTTGTGCATCAACGACAAATTATAAAAAAAATAGGTAAGCAAAGAGCTCCCTTAATTTCTTCTTCTTCATCTACCATGTCCGATTGTAACCATAGAAGTCAGATCCGGATCCTGTACCCGTACCTGAGTGATATCGAGTCGACACGGGTACTTTGTCTTAAAGTGGTGAGTCCATGTTCTTAAATCTCAATCACATGCTATATAATACTCATGATCATCATTGTAGTATTTACACGGATAAACTTGAGAATAAGATGAGAGAAAATCGTTTCAAGTGGTTTGAACATGAGCAACGTAGACTAAAAGATGAAACCGGAAGATATTGGACAAAGGAGCTCCTATTGGGTTGAGGCTGTAAGAAAGGATATGGTTTTCGTTAATATGACAATGGGCATAGATCTTAATAGAGCTGAATGGAAGAAAATAGTTCAGATAATTGACCCCAAAGTTTGAGATGAAAGCTTTGTTTTTGTTGCACGTGTGATATATCCGAGTAAAGTAGTTCGAGATCTACGCACTTTCTTTGTTTTTTCCTCTACATATAGTCATATAGTTTCTAGGTTTATGTAATTATAACTATCGTAGTGCAACCTTGGCATTTTGGAAGTTTAAACATTTTCCTTCAATTGTAGCACTTAGGGGGCGTTTGGTACGCGGTATTTTTTTTATTCTCGGAAAAATTTAGGGTGGAAATCTATTACCATGTTTGTTTGGGCTATAAAAAATTTATCCCGAGAATTAGAAATACCTGGATAAATAGTTTACCCATAAAACATGAAAATCCTATCCCTTAAGAATAGGTGGGTATTTTTTTTTTTGCCCGGGCAGAAAAAGAATTTGTTTATACTTTTTTGAACTTTTTTTTCTTTTTTTTTGTCGATTTTTGTTGTTTTTTTTTCGTTTTTTCGTCACTTTTTGGTTATTTTGTCGTCTTAATCGATTTTTTTTGTTATCTTTTGTCATTTTTTAGTCATTTTTGTCGTTTTTATCATTTTTTGTTATTTTTGTCCTTTTCTCTTTTTTGTCACTTTTTGTCATTTTTACCGGTTTTGTCCGTTTTTGTTGTTTTTGTCGTTTTTAGTAGTTTTTGTCTATTTTTGTTTCTTTTTGTTATTTTTTGTCGTTTGTCTTTTTTGTCGTTTTTATCGTTTTTTGGTCTCTTTTTTTATCTTTTTTGTCGGTTTTTACCGGTTTTTGTCGTTTTTTATTAGTTTTGTCATTTTTGTTATTTTTTGTCATTTTGTTGTTTTTTGTCGTTTTTAGTAGTTTGTCATTTTTTGTCGTTTTTGTTGCTTCGTCTTTTTTGTTGTTTTTTGTCAGTTTTTTGTCTCTTTTTTATCGTTTATTACCGGTTTTTGTTTTTTTGTTGTCTTTTGTCGTTTTTTTATCGTTTTTAGTAGTTTTTGTTGGGGTTTTTTTCGGTTTTTGTTGCTTTTTGTCGTTTTTTTGTCGTCTTTTGTCCTTTTTTTATCATTTTTGGTAGTTTTTTGTCAGTCTTTTCGGTTTTTGTTGTTTGTCGTTTTTCGTCTCTTTTTCTCTTTTTTGTCATTTTTACCGGTTTTTGTCGTTTTTTTCTTGTCTTTTGTCGTTTTTATCGTTTTTAGTAGTTTTTGTCGGTTTTTTTCCTTTTTGTCATTTTTTGTCATTTTGTTTTTTTTTTGTTTTTTGTCTCTTTTTTGTCTTTTTATCGGTTTTTGTCGTTTTTTGTTGTGTTTTGTCCTTTTTTGTCGTCGTTCTTCAGTAGTTTTTGACTTTGTTTTGTTTTTTTTTGTCTTTTTATAGTAGTTTTTATCGTTTTTTAGTAATTGTTTTTCATTTTGTCCTTTCTTTTGGTCGTCTTTTTTTGTTTTTTTGTCATTTTTGGTCCCTTTTATCGTTTTTTTGTCATTTTTGTTGCTTTTTGTCGCTTTTGTTGTTTTTTGGTCTTTTTTGTTGTTTTTGGTCCCTTTTAAATATTGAATATATTCGGGCAAGGTGCAAATCGAGTTCGAGCCCAAGTCTTTTGATGCTGATAATCTCGTTAACGGGAAGAAAAAAGTCATTACCATGTGGAATGACGAGAAAGATCATAACATTTTTATTTAGGGCTAAAAATCGAACGAACGAGTTCGAACAAAGAGTGTTTGAACTCGGTTCGGCTAAACTATTAAACAAGTTTGATTAGAGTCGAGCTCAAACCCTATTAAACATGGTGTATATACCATCTAGGGCTGCAAATGAGCCATACTATGCACACTTGATGGCAGGCTGATCATTTCCAAGTTTGTGTTCTGTTTTTACCATTCTATTCAAATTTTGGGACTTACATTTGTGTCAAAAAAGAATTTTATTTGCTTCTGGCCATACTATGCACACTTATTTGAATTTAATATTCAAATTTCTAGCTTTAAAGTTCTCCAAATTCTAGTAATTAGGATGAAGACCTTGAACTTATGCATCTAAAGTTGGAAAGTGGTTCCCATTATACCCTATAGTTACTATTATACTTTAGCTGCAACTGCCATATGTAAAATAGTTTGGAGTTCCCATTCACTAATCTTCTTTTACATTGGGATTGCTGAGATAAAAGTGCAGAATATGGGTCTTTGCAAATGTCTGCAAATAATCCGGTGATAACATCTCTAGGATAAGAATTATATGTACTTAGACCCTTGGAAATACGTAGGAATAACAAAGTTTATAGACTCAGTTTCTAGTTTCTTATGGCACCCAATGTATTTTAAACCCTTCCAGCAAAATTCTAGTTGGCGGTAGTTAGGAATACTAGCAGGTTGTGACTCTTGGACTATGTAATATATAGTCTACTAAGAGCCTCCGAAGTGTTTATATTATTCAACAGGTTTCAAGTGCAATCATGCTTTTCCACCTATCGAACTAAAATAGGTTCAATATTTCAATATTGTGAACCAATAGTGGGTTTACCAAGGTTTCATATTATTGGTAAACAACTTTTCAGACTTTTATCCAGTTTCATTGGTTTCAACCAACCACAGGAAACCTTGCGTGGTTTCATTGAGTTCCAATACTTCATTGCGTTTAATGTTGGCAAACACACACCAAGTTGTGGATTAGTTCAATTAGATTCAATGGTTCATAAAGTACCATGAATTCCAATCTGCAGGAATCTTTCCAACTGAAGACCATTTACTTCACATAATTTGTAACTGGTTGTGCCCCACTTATCTTAACTGGCTAGAGCTTCTTATACATCTCCAAAATTCATTTTAACAGACATATGAATCAAGAAGACTTGTGTGCTTAAAATTCACATTCAAGAAACAAGGCAAATTTATGTTCAATACAAAGATATTTAGAACAGAATTTTTAACTTCAATGCACTTAGGAATAGTAAAATCGCAGATTTGAGTCTCCTCCTAAATTTCGACGAGTTTAGTTTTTGATAGCAATTATATGCTAAATATTTGATTGAATTTATGAAGTGCAACTTTCAGGTTCGGAACATGCACAAACAAGGATATATAAGTTGTAGAATTGTCATATTTTGCATATCTTTAGTTCTTAAAGATTTCCCTTCCCCCCTTCTAACAGACTTTCGCCATCTTGGCATGCAAATTGATTGCGTTCTTGTCTCTTTTGCTGCCAACTTTCACACATATCATTTGGAAGGACAGGGAAGACGACATAGCCAATGAGGATCTTGAAAGAAAATAGTATAATCTATTCTACATTTATATTTTGGATGTTTACAGTAAACTCCATAAATCTCCCATGGAAGGCAAGGCATGCCAAGACATGCACTTATTAAGTTTACTGTTAACAACTAAGTTGGTGTATTTCTTAGTTTCATTTTCCCATGTAAATACTATGTGCATATCACTGCTCAAGTAGCGAATGTGATGATTCCTACATAAAAAAAAACATATATTGATTATACTTGGATGTGTCTAATCTTGGCAGGCAATAGTTATCGAGATATAATGCATTGTGACAAGAAACCCTTTTATCTTAAAGGAGCACAAGAGGATTCAAGCAACATGGATGCATATCTTATGCATGCGGTAGGTGCACTTATTTGTTCACCATACTTACTATTCTGCATTAGTGCTTGATTTGGGTGAGTACCTTGACCATGTGGCTTTTCTGTCAATGGATATATGCAATGCTCTTTTCTTGCAGTTAAATCATGTTTTCAAGACCAGAGATATTGTGGTCAAGAATGATGCAAAACTTAAAAAGCATCAAGAAGGTGGAAAGGAGATCCTTACTGCCAGCAGTTCCCTCGATCATGGTTTTACTCGTCCGAAGGTGTTACAAACTCTTTGTCTGATGGAATATTGACTGTTTAGTCCTTGTTAGACTTTTGAACTGTTTAATTAATTTGAAGTGCTTACGCAATTCTGATCTTCTTAATTACTAATGCCCACTAGTTTGTCTTATTGTAACAGGCAAAATTGTCAATTACATAAATTTGTTGTGCAGGAGTTTGTTAATCTTTTCCGTGTCACATTTAGTTAGACATATGACTAAGTTCTCGTAGTCGAACTTGTGATCTGCACATATCAATATTGCTCCAATAATCTCATAGTACATTATTTCTTTCATGGTATCATCATTTTCATTTTTCACATATTATAAAGCGAGTTTGCTTTCTTTAATTTGCTTTATAGTCATCTTATTCCCTTTTGTATTATGGTTCTTTTTTTTAACCGATTGCAACCAAACCCAAGGAACCGAACCAACAGCCCGAACCATCCTAAAGCCCCAACTTGGGTTACAAGCTCCAGCTACGAAGCTTGGTATTTTTGTATTATGGTTGATTTTGATGTATTCCCTAACTTCTCTGAACTTCCTTGCTCTGAACGACCAGGTTAAAATTTGCAAGTCAGATGGTCAAATTCTTTTATGACATGGTGATATATAGTATTATATACTTTGTGATTGCAAGATACCTTTGAAATTGAAAAGAAAATTCTACAAGATAGCTATAAGATCGGCGATGCTGTATGGTCCGGATGTTGCATAAATAAAAAGCATGTCCAGAAAAAATGAGCGTAGGCGTAGCTAGAGTGAGAGCGCTACGATGGGTGAGTTACGATATATTGAAAGATATGATAAGAAATGAGTGTATTCTTGTGTAGTTGGAGTTGGTCAGTTGAGGATAAGTATTTGGGTTTGTTGGAGTTGGTGCCAATTGAGAATAAGATGAGAGAATCGTTTCAAGTGGTTTGAACATGTGCAATGTAGACTAAAAGATGAAACCGGAAGATATTGGACAAAGGAGCTCCTATTGGGTTGAGGCTGTAAGAAAGGATATGATTTTTGTTAATGTGACAATGGGCATGGATCTTATTAGAGCTGAATGGAAGAAAATGGTTCAAATAATTGACCCCAAAGTTTGAGATGAAAGCTTTGTTTTTGTTGCACGTGGTGATATATCCCAGTAAAGTAGTTCGAGATCTACGCACTTTCTTTGTTTTTTCCTCTGCATATAGTCATATAGTTTCTAGGTTTCTGTAATTATAACTATCATAGTGCAACCTTGGCATTTTGGAAGTTTAAACATTTTCCTTCAATTGTAGCATTTTAGGGGGCGTTTGGTACGCGGCATTTTTTTTTTTTTTTTTTCAGAAAAATTTAGGGTGAGAATCTATTACCATGTTTGTTTCGGCTATAAAAAATTTATCCCGGAAATTAGAAATACCCGGGTAAATAGTTTATCCATAAAACATGGGAATCTTATCCCTTAAGAATAGGTGGGTATTTTTTTTGCCTGGGCAAAAAAATTTGTTTAAACTTTTTGAATCATTTTTGAACTTTTTTTTTCGTTTTTTGTCGTTTTTGTTGTTTTTGTCGTTTTTTTTTTTCTTTTTTCGTCGCTTTTTGGTCATTTTTGTCGTCTTAATCGATTTTTTGTCTTTTTTAGTCTTTTTTGTCGTTTTATCATTTTTGTTATTTTTGTCCTTTTTTCTCTTTTTTGTCACTTTTTGTCGTTTTTACCGATTTTTGTCGTTTTTTTGTTGTTTTTGTCGTTTTAGTAGTTTTTGTCTATTTTTGTTTCTTTTTGTCATTTTGTCGTTTGTCTTTTTTGTCGTTTTAATCATTTTTTGTTGTTTTTTGTCGTTTTTTGTCTCTTTTTGTCGGTTTTTACTGGTTTTTGTCATTTTAGTAGTTTTTGTCGTTTTTGTTGTTTTTGTCATTTTTGTTGTTTTTTGTCGTTTTAATAGTTTTTGTCATTTTTTGTCGTTTTTTCGTCTCTTTTTTTTGTTGTTTATTACCGGTTTTTGTCGTTTTTTGTTGTCTTTTGTCATTTTTTATCGTTTTTAGTAGTTTTTGTCGGTTTTTTCGGTTTTTGTTGCTTTGTCGTTTTATGTTGTCTTTTGTCGTTTTTACCGGTTTTGTCGTTTTTTTTTGTTGTCTTTTGTCGTTTTAGTAGTTTTTGTCGGTATTTTTTTTTCCTTTTTTTGCTTTTTGTCATTTTTGTTCTTTTTTGTTGTTTTTTCGTCTTTTTTGTCTCTTTTTTGTCGCTTTTATCGGTTTTTGTCCTTTTTTTGTCGTCGTTCTTTAGTAGTTTTTTGACTTTTTTTTTTGTCTTTTTTATCGTTTTTATAGTAGTTTTTTTTTTATCGTTTTTATAATTTTTTTTCATTTTGTCCTTTTTTGTTTTTGGTCGTCTTTTTTTTTTGTAATTTTTTGCTCCCTTTTATCTTTTTTGTCATTTTTGTTGCTTTTTGTCGCTTTTGTTGTTTTTTTTGGGGTCTTTTTGTTGTTTTTGTCCTTTTTTATATCGTTTTTTGGTTTTGACTTTTTTTCATTTTTGTCGTTTTGGTCTTTTTTTGGCCTTTTTGTCTTTCTTTGTATTTTGGTCGTTTTTTTTTTTTCGTTTTTACTTTTTTTCCTTTCCTTTTTTGATATTTTTTCTTCAAATTTTTTTTTTCCCCGGGAATATTTATATAGGCACCAAACATAGGAATGTAATTTTTCAGGAATTTAATTACTTGGAATTTGATTTCCGTGAATATAGAATTTTCGGCTATATAGTATTCCGCATACGAAACGCCTCCTTAGGTTATACTCCTACCAACTTCTGGAAAATATTTTAGATGATTATTGTTATGATTATTTGATCTACTATGACCAGTGTTCTAAATGACGGCCGTCTAGGCGGTAGACGGTCTCTCTCCGTACTGCTTTTCGGTAGGCGGTGGAGTAGGCGGCCAACGGAGGTTGGCGGCATAGGCGGAGGTGAGGCGGCGTAGGCGGACGCCTAGGCAGAGCAATACCTAACAAGATAGTTTGGCCAAAAAAAATTTGTAAGCATTATGGGCCTATGATTCACTTTTACAAAACTAAAACTTTATAAATCTTCGTTCTACAACTTAGTTATACATGAAACACCCTTAAAATATGCATATTATGCAAAAAATGGTAAAATAGTAAAAAATGTTCAAAATGTATCGACTGTCTAGGCGGCCTAAGCGGCGCCTAGGTGGCCTAGGCGGATTCTCTCCGCCGCGCACCCCGCCTACCGCTGTTTAGAACCTTGACTATGACTTTTAGGGAGTGTTAGATCTTGTGTATATCAAACTCTATTTTCAGCTGAATTGTGTATATATGTTACTGGATTATCGGTATCGGGTACGGGTACATATCGAAGAGTCGGGCCCTTTAAGCTCATAATTGAAGGACACATACTCGGCTAAAACGTATCCAAAATTTGGCTACTGGTACGTAGATACGGCTATTGAAATAAATATATTTGTTAAATGAAGAGAAGTCACATATTAAATGAAAAATTTGGGAAGGAAACCCTATTAAAAATGCTTAACGAATTAAGAAGAGACCACACCTGCCAACATCTTAAAGCATCCAAACAGGTCCCAATATTAATAGCTTCCATGCCTAACCGGATTGAGATTTGAAAAATCTTCATTGTAGCTTTGTGTATGCTAACTTGACCTATTGATTCATTGAACGAAAAAAAAAAGCCAGATTTGAATGAAATGAATGAATGCATGCAACCAGTTTGACTACTTTTACAGTTATTATAAAATTGAGGAAGAGCCCCTTCAGCTTCCATGCTTTTTTCTAAATATTTTTTTCTTCCATAAATGAGCCTACTACTCCCAAGATACAATTGTCTAGGTGGAGCTCTACTACTCCCAAGATGAAATTAATAATAATAGTAACTATAGAATAAAGCATGAAGGATCTACTACTGATATAAAATATAATTACCTTCTTCCAATTTGTGCATCAACGACAAATTATAAAAAAAATAGGTAAGCAAAGAGCTCCCTTAATTTCTTCTTCTTCATCTACCATGTCCGATTGTAACCATAGAAGTCAGATCCGGATCCTGTACCCGTACCTGAGTGATATCGAGTCGACACGGGTACTTTGTCTTAAAGTGGTGAGTCCATGTTCTTAAATCTCAATCACATGCTATATAATACTCATGATCATCATTGTAGTATTTACACGGATAAACTTGAGAATAAGATGAGAGAAAATCGTTTCAAGTGGTTTGAACATGAGCAACGTAGACTAAAAGATGAAACCGGAAGATATTGGACAAAGGAGCTCCTATTGGGTTGAGGCTGTAAGAAAGGATATGGTTTTCGTTAATATGACAATGGGCATAGATCTTAATAGAGCTGAATGGAAGAAAATAGTTCAGATAATTGACCCCAAAGTTTGAGATGAAAGCTTGTTTTTGTTGCACGTGTGATATATCCGAGTAAAGTAGTTCGAGATCTACGCACTTTCTTTGTTTTTTCCTCTACATATAGTCATATAGTTTCTAGGTTTATGTAATTATAACTATCGTAGTGCAACCTTGGCATTTTGGAAGTTTAAACATTTTCCTTCAATTGTAGCACTTAGGGGGCGTTTGGTACGCGGTATTTTTTTATTCTCGGAAAAATTTAGGGTGGAAATCTATTACCATGTTTGTTTGGGCTATAAAAAATTTATCCCGAGAATTAGAAATACCTGGATAAATAGTTTACCCATAAAACATGAAAATCCTATCCCTTAAGAATAGGTGGGTATTTTTTTTTTGCCCGGGCAGAAAAAGAATTTGTTTATACTTTTTTGAACTTTTTTCTTTTTTTTTTGTCGATTTTTTGTTGTTTTTTTTTCGTTTTTTCGTCACTTTTTGGTTATTTTGTCGTCTTAATCGATTTTTTTGTTATCTTTTGTCATTTTTTAGTCATTTTTGTCGTTTTTATCATTTTTTGTTATTTTTGTCCTTTTCTCTTTTTGTCACTTTTTGTCATTTTTACCGGTTTTTGTCCGTTTTTGTTGTTTTTGTCGTTTTTAGTAGTTTTTGTCTATTTTTGTTTCTTTTTGTTATTTTTTGTCGTTTGTCTTTTTGTCGTTTTTATCGTTTTTTGGTCTCTTTTTTTTCTTTTTTGTCGGTTTTTACCGGTTTTTGTCGTTTTTTATTAGTTTTGTCATTTTTGTTATTTTTTGTCATTTTGTTGTTTTTTTGTCGTTTTTAGTAGTTTGTCATTTTTTGTCGTTTTTGTTGCTTCGTCTTTTTTGTTGTTTTTTGTCGTTTTTTGTCTCTTTTTTATCGTTTATTACCGGTTTTTGTTTTTTTGTTGTCTTTTGTCGTTTTTTTATCGTTTTTAGTAGTTTTTGTTGGGGTTTTTTCGGTTTTTGTTGCTTTTTGTCGTTTTTTGTCGTCTTTTGTCCTTTTTTTATCATTTTTGGTAGTTTTTTGTCAGTCTTTTCGATTTTTTGTTGTTTGTCGTTTTTCGTCTCTTTTTCTCTTTTTTGTCATTTTTACCGGTTTTTGTCGTTTTTTTTCTTGTCTTTTGTCGTTTTTATCGTTTTTAGTAGTTTTTGTCGGTTTTTTCCTTTTTGTCATTTTTTTGTCATTTTTGTTTTTTTTGTTTTTTTGTCTCTTTTTTGTCTTTTTATCGGTTTTTTGTCGTTTTTTTGTTGTGTTTTGTCCTTTTTGTCGTCGTTCTTCAGTAGTTTTTGACTTTGTTTGTTTTTTTTTGTCTTTTTTATAGTAGTTTTTATCGTTTTTTAGTAATTGTTTTTCATTTTGTCCTTTCTTTTGGTCGTCTTTTTTTGTTTTTTTGTCATTTTTGGTCCCTTTTATCGTTTTTTTTTGTCATTTTTTGTTGCTTTTTGTCGCTTTTGTTGTTTTTTGGTCTTTTTTGTTGTTTTTGGTCCCTTTTAAATATTGAATATATTCGGGCAAGGTGCAAATCGAGTTCGAGCCCAAGTCTTTTGATGCTGATAATCTCGTTAACGGGAAGAAAAAAAGTCATTACCATGTGGAATGACGAGAAAGATCATAACATTTTTATTTAGGGCTAAAAATCGAACGAACGAGTTCGAACAAAGAGTGTTTGAACTCGGTTCGGCTAAAACTATTAAACAAGTTTGATTAGAGTCGAGCTCAAACCCTATTAAACATGGTGTATATACCATCTAGGGCTGCAAATGAGCCAAGCCGTTCGCGAGCTGCTCGAATCTCGGCTCGATAAAAGCTCGTTTGAGCTCGATTCGTTTAGTAAACAAGCTGAGCTCAAGCTTCATTTTCGAGCTCGTTTAATAAACGAGCCAAGCTCAAGCTTAGAAGTACTCGGCTCGTTTGAGCTCGCGAGCTGGCTCGTTGATGAGCTTGCAAGCTGACTCGTTTAGAAGCTCGTTTAGGAGCTTGTTTAGAAGCTCGTTTGTTCTTTGTTGAACTCTAAATATATGTATATTTGTGTGCATTATATATTTATATGTCCTTAATAATTGATATTAAGGAACTTTTGAATTAATAATATCACAGGTATTTGAATTCAAACCTAACTAAATTGAACTCGAGCTCGTTAAGCTTGAAATCAAGGTTAATGAGCTTGAAATAAAGTTGAGCGAGCTTGAAATCAAGCTTAACGAGCTCGATTTTGAGCTTATCAAGCTTGAATCAAGCTTACTTATCAAGCCAAACTCGAGCTCAAACCAAACCATGCTCAAGCTTAATATAAACAAGCTCAAGCCAAGCTCAAGCTCTAAAATAAAAAATTTATCAAGCTCGAGCTCGAGCTTGAGCTCGATTAATTCTAGTCAAGCCAAGCTCAAGCTTACAAAAGCTTGGCTCGGCTTGGCTCGTTTGCAGCCCTAATACCATCATTGTTTGTCGCCCTTAAGTCTTAAAGAATTTGTTATTGAATTACTCATGCTCTTTACATCTTAAATTTACTATCATATAAAGAAGAAAAAGAGAGTAAAATTTCTAAGACAATCCATTAATAAAGACATCATATACTATGAGGATGCCCTGACATGAGAAATCGAGCTGAGCTCGAGCCTATTTGCTAACAAGACCGAGTCGAACGACCTATAGTCGTACTCGGTTCGAACATCCCTTCGAACAGAAAAAAGAGTCGATCGAGCTCAGTATCGACCAGCCCACGAACGAGCTTTGAACCAAGCTTGGACCGAGCTTTCATTACAAGGAGGATACTTAATTGGTCCAGATATATTAACCATTGTTTGGATGTTTCTTGGAAGTGACAAAATTATTATTTTAAATTTATTTTAAAATATAATTAGTTTTAATTACATAATAAATAATAATAAAAGTAACTATTATTATTTACTATTTACTCTCTATTTCTTTATCCATCTAAGTCATATTCAGGCTAAACTAAAATATTTGAACCTACATTATAAAAAAATAAAATATATATAATTTTATTTTTCCTTTAAACAAGCAATATGTTCCTACTTTACCATGTAACTAAATTAAATAAAAATTAAATTAAATAACTCTATTTTCACGTTCCTAGACTAAACAACACTATAAATTGGCCCGTGAGGATAGAGTTATTTTGTTAGTTATAGTTGCCAGTTGGCAGAATGATTATAAATTCGTAAATTTTTATACGAAGCATCAAATGTTATAAAAAGTACAAAAAAGAAAATAATTTGAGAAATTTGCAAACAAAGAACAGATACAACCTTAGTTCGTTTCAAAATTGTAAAGTCCACAATGTTTTTCAAGTTTTTTACTAAGTCCAAACACCCTCAGTAAAGGTGTTTTGAGTTTTTTTTTAAATTTTTTTTATAAGTTTTCTATACATAATAAAGTTAATTTGGTAAATTTAACTAATACATGAGTTTGTTGTAACGCAGTTGGTTAGAATATATATTTGTAAACCAAAAATTTTGAGATCAAATCTTGTTGGATGTAGTATTTGCCTTTTTTAGTGGAAGTAATATCTTTTTAAAAAATGCCCCACCAAGATTTTGTGTTAAAAGAGACATAGTATATACTAGACTACTAGTTATATCTTAGATACGAAATTATTAGTGTATATTATATAAATCAACTTTTTTGGTCCTCTTGGCCCTTGGGTCCTGGACGGTCGTCTTAGCTTTTTATTTATAGTTTTTAAATGTCCTTAGGAAAAAAGTTTTGGTCTTGACAATTTTGAAATAAACTAAAATGACCTTCTCAAGGTGTATATATTCTTCGTTTACAAACTTCTCAAACAGGGGCGAATCTACATAGGGTCCAAGGGGGACCACGCCCCCCCCCCCCCCCCCCCCCCCCCCCCCCCCCCCCCCCCCCCCCCCCCCCCCAATTTAAAAAAAAAAGTTGATTACTATATAGAATGTTTTTACAAGTTTACAATATATATTAGTTTTGCCCATTAATGTCCAAAGAACAAGTTAGCTCAAGTGGTAATGTTTTGGACTTTTAATCTAGAGGTAACAAGTTCAAACCTCACCTCCAACACTTTATTAAATCTTTTATATATAATGTTTTGCTTCCTCTTTTGTGACAATTTGAAAATATTGTCTTTTATTTTTGCTCATTCTTGTTTGAGTTTTAGTATATTTTTTTTGCTATTAAAGTCCAATTAACACGACAGTTTTAAGGTTTTATATATGTAGTAGTACGGTCCTTCCATAATTTTAATTCTGGCTCCGCCTCTGTTCTCATTTTTTTACATATATTTTTAAATTTTTTGATAATTTGTATGATTTTTTTTTAAAACTGATTACAAGTTATGTACAACACTTATGTTTCTTAAACTGCATATTTTTAGCATGACACTTTTTAGCAGAAAATTATTTATTTTACATTGATAATAATACATTAACAATACCCATTAATAATACTTCAAAACTGAAATATATTACTAACTTACTCTATGGAAATTTTTTTTGGAATTCTTCTGAAAGAAACAAACCAGACCAATATATCAGGTGAACATATTGCTAAAGAACACATTGCTTGTTTAAATGAAAAATAAAATAAAATAAAATAATATATATTTTATTTCACAGCTAGCTGTACAGGACTACAGGTGCCATTTTCTAAGCTGAAAAAATAAAGCTGCAAAAATTAAAGCCTGGCCGTCCCTTAGCTCAAAAACTGAAGCAAAATAATAGCACAGACCCCTCTTTTCCAAAACCATCTAGAACTCAGGTTGCAAAATAATAGCACAGACCCCTCTTTTCCTAAGCCAACTCCTAAGCCAACTCCACGTCTCCACCTCTTCATCTCCCCCCCTCCTTTTCCAAAACCATCTAGAACCAAACTACAGACCCCTCTCTATCTCTCTTTCTCTCTCTCTCTCTCTCTCACTCAATATCCCAACGGAGAAGAAGAAGAAGAAGAAGAAGAAGAAGAAGAAGAAGAAGAAGAAGAAGAAGAAGAAGAAGAGGAGGCACCTATTTTTCTCACCGAGTTTTCAACAACGAAGAAGAAGGACGTCTCCACCTGCCCTCTCCCCTAATTCGGTAGATTCTCCCCTAATTCTTTGAATTTTTCTCATTTATTTGATGTTCTCAAGAGCCGTGTCCGCTAGTCACCCTGACGAGTTCGATCCAGATTTTGTACCCGTACCCGTGTCAGGTCGTGTCGACCCGGGTACTTCGGCCTAAAGTGCCGAGTCCGGGTATCATAGGCAGGACTTGGTTTCTCCAAACCAGGCTGCGTTCATCAAGGGGAGGTCGATTGCAGAGCATAGCCTCCTGGCACATGAGATGGTGAGGGGATTCAGCAGACCTGGTGGGGAGAAAGCTTGTGTTAAACTGAACCTGAGGAAGGCGTATGATATGGTCAATCGTGACTTCCTATGCCATCTGATGTCTGCCATGGGATTCGCGGATCACTGGATTGCGTTGGTCAGGGAGTGCATCACGTCCCCTACTTTCTCAGTTCACATTCAGGGCGTTCCTTACGGGTACTTCCAGAGCAACCGTGGGCTGAGGCAAGGTGACCCATTGTTCCCTTACCTGTTCACGCTTGTGATGGAATACTTTACTTGTCTGATGGACCTGGCAGTGCACCGTGGACGGCTGGTGCCTTTGTTTCGAAGGATGGACCCTCCAGTTACCCACCTTATTTATGCTGATGATCTACTGGTCTTCATCCAGCCTTCGACGATGGGGTTGCAGACCCTTGCGGGTATTATGGAAGATTTGAAGTCCTTCTCGGACCTCCAGCTGAACAGGGATAAGAGTCGGGTCTACTTCAGTTCCCGGTGTTCCCAGAAGGAGGAGCGGGCTGATGTCCTGGGTATCGCGAGGAGTGATCTTCCAGTGCGTTATTTAGGAGTGCCCCTTACAGTCAATTATGCGCGGGATCAGGACTGCCAGGGCCTGGTAGAGTATGTCCAGCGGAGAGTAGAAGGCTGGCAAGCCGCCGGTCTGTCTTTTGGTGGACGCATAGAGCTGATCAGATCTGTGATCTCGGCTGTGGCCCAGTTTTGGCTACAGTCCATCCTCCTCCCGGTGGCCACTATTCGGCGAGTGGAGCGTCTTTGTGCTGATTTCCTTTGGAGGGGGGGTATGCATGCGATCTCGTGGGAGCAGCTCTGTCGTCCCAGGAAGGAGGGAGGTGTGGGGCTCAGGCCGTTACTGGAGATCAGGGAGGCCTCTGCGCTCAAGCTGGCCTGGAGATTCGTTAGCGGGGGGTCTCTTTGGGCGGACTGGATGCACAGCAGATACGTGAAGCAGGACAATTTTTGGACGTATTCTCCTGATAACAACCATTCTGTCACGTTCAAGACTGTCCTGAGACACAGGAGTGTACTCAAGTCTGCTATCCGGAGGGTCATGAAGGATGGGTCGGGCATGGACCTCTGGCGGGACCCTTGGATTGATCGGCGTTCGTTGCTAGACATTAGGGGATCCCCGACTCACACGGAGGACAGGCGAGGTCTGACGTGTAGTCGGATCTTACGAGATGGAGAGTGGAGGCCGGAATCTTATCGGTACACTGAGGAGCTGGAAGGGTTCATTATGTCTACAGTCATTGATCCGGCTTTGCCTGCGGATCGGTGGATTTGGGAACCGTCTGGAGCATCTTCGGGCTCGGGGGAGTTCCAGTTCCGTAGTTGCTACAATCTTATCCGGCACACTTTTCCTCTGAGTTCTGATTACGAGTCCGTCTGGTGTAAGGGTCTGGCCAGAAAGATGCAGTTGTGTGTTTACAAGCTTCTTCTGGGTCGCCTCTTGATGAGGGATCGCCTGAGTTCTTTTGGAGTGCCAGTGCCGGACCCAAAATGTGTGCTTTGCTGTTTGGAGCCTGAGTCTATTAAACATATCTTTTTCGAGTGCACTCTGGCATGGCATATATGGTCGGAGCAGAGTCGGGTATTGGGAGTGTGCGCCTCTGGTAAATACATTGGGGACATCATCCCGGTGATACGAGATAGCAGGGGTCGAGGTCAGGAGTGGTTCCGTACAGCTAGAGTTCGTCTGGCGGCCTCGGTTTGGCATATTTGGCGGGAGCGAAACCGCCGGATCTTTGAGGGACTAGTCACACCTCCGGTTGGCATTCTCCATAACATTGAGTTTGATGTGAACGCTATGGAGAATGGATGAGTGTTGAGTGGGAGTCCCACTCAGATTGTATGTTGTATGATTATGGCTTTTCATTTGGAATAAAATTTACCTTTTTCCAAATATATATATATATATATATATATATATATATATATATATATATATATATCGTGGCAAATGACCTCTAGCCTAGTGGTTAAGAGAGATGCATGCGGCCCGAGTGGTCAGGAGTTCGAATCCCCGTGGGAGCGATTCCAGAAACAATTTACCTGATTCCAAATATATATATATATATATATCGTGCTCTGGGAAATCGGGAGTGGTTTACAATGTTCCCTGATACTGTTGCTGAGTGCCTCCCAGTCGGCACGAGTGATCATTCGCCAGTTCGCATCTATCTGTCGACAGTCGCCTCCCAAAAGGCATGTCCTTTCAAGTACAACAACAAAAAGCTGCATGACTGAATATGCGGAGGTTTTTCAGGTAGGTTGGGGCACTCCTGTAAAGGAAAATCCCTAATTTCGCATGGTTCAGAGGCTGAAGCGGGTGAAGGCTGGATTGGAATTCTGGGCGAGAGGGTTACAACATACCCCTCCCACAGAAAAGGACCAGCTCCGGAAGGTGCAGATTGCTTTACAGGAGGACATTCTCAATAGTGATATTGCAGCGGCGGAGCAGGATCTTTATAGGGAGGGTCGGGGCGCTACGTAGACTGGAAGAGATCGAGCTGGCTCAGCGAGCCAAATGTAGTTGGTTGCGTGATGGTGAAAAATGCTCCAAGTTCTTCTATAATATCGTCCGAGCTCGCCAACATCGTGATCATATCTTAAAGCTATATGGAATAGATGACAAAGATGTGGTCAACGCTACTGCATTACAGGAGAAGCAGTCAGGTACTATACTGAGCTCTACAATCAAACTTCTTATCTATCTGACTTTTCGAAGATTGTATGCAAGAGGCTAGTTACCCTACTGGGTAACAATGTATTACTGGCACCAGTGACAATGGAGGAGATTGAAGCTATTGTGCGCCATGCGGACTCGAATAAATCTCCTGGCCCGGATAGATTTGGGAGCCAGTTCTATAAAGTCTACTGGGATATTCTGAAGGAGGAGGTACTGGAGATTGTCAGAGACTTCTTCGACAACCGCATGCTGCTTAAGGAACTCAATCATACTTTTCTGACTCTTATACCGAAGAAGAAAGGAGCGACGTCTTTTAGCGATTTTCGTCCTATCTCCTGCTGCAACTTTCTATATAAAATTATCACTCACTTGATGTGCAGACGTATGCAGCAGATTATGCAGGATCTGGTGTCAAGTAATCAAGTGACCTTTGTGAAGGGACGGTCTATTGCTGATAACAGTCTGCTTGCTCATGAGCTGATACGAGACTTCAACAAACCTAGAGGAGATAAAGTGTGTGTTAAGCTGGACCTGCGAAAGGCATATGTCTCTGTCAATAGGGAGTTCGTGTGCTATATCATGCTTGCTATGGGGTTTGATTGTACTTGGGTGGATATGGTTCGGGTCTGCATTTCCACTCTCTCATTGTCAGGGGCCAATCGTATGGCTTCTTCAACAGTTCTAGAGGGCTTCGGTAAGGGGATCCGCTATCTCTATACCTCTTCACCTTGGTTATGGAATTCTTTACATCGCTCATGGATGTGGTGAACCATAGTCGTCAGATTACCCCGCTGTACAAATGAGTGCATCCTCAGGTATCCCACCTTATCTATGCGGATGACTTGTTGGTCTTTCTGGTGCCTTCGTGTCGTGGGATTATAGCCTTGAACTTTATTATGGAACGGTTTGGCTCGCTGACTAGCCTGCAACTGAACAAGGATAAGAGTATGGCCTATTTCAACAAGCATTGTCAGCAGAAAGAAGAGAGGGCTTTACTTCTTGGTATTGAGAAGGGAGAGCTACCAGTTAAATATTTGGAAATTCCGTTGTCTATCAACTACGCTAGAGAGACCGAATGTCAAAGTCTGGTAGACTATGCACAACGACGTCTGGAAGGGTGGTATGCCCAAAGCTTATCCTTTGGAGGACGCATCGAGCTGGTTCGATACGTTATATGCCATTGCTCGATTATGGTTGCAGACTCTCATGTTGTCGACTGCGATCATTAGTAAAATTGAAAGACTTGTGCTAACTTTATCTGGAGAGGAGGCCTACACTCTATAGGATGGACGACTCTATACAGATCTCGGGAGGAGGGAGGTGTCGGTCTACAGACTTTGCGGACTCTGCGGGATACTGCAGGATTGAGACAAGCTTGGCAATTTCTTGTCCAGGATTCCTTGTGGACGGTATGGATGGAGGGGAGATATATGAAGGACCAGACTTTCTGGGGAATCCGAGCCAATAGTAACGACTTTGTTACTTGGAAGAACTTACTATCCCATCGAAATACATTGAAGGGGCTTATTTCCAGAGTGATGACAGATGGAGAAACTACTTACCTTTGGTGGGATCCTTGGATCAACCACCAGATCTTGGCGGATCGAGTTGGTTGGCAAGCGTTGCCAGTGGCAGGTAGGAGGACCCGGGTGAGCGCTATTCTGCGGGAGGGTGTGTAGAGAGCAGATATTTACCCTATGACGCGATAGTATCGGCAGGAGATTGAAGAGGTCCAGGTGGATATACAGAATCCGGAAAGGGATCGATGAGTGTAGACGCACACTGGACGACATATTTTCCCAATTGGTTATCTTTGCGTCTATTAGGGAGGTTCATCCTTCCATGGAGCTGGCACCTATGGTGTGGACCAAGGGGGTGGCCTCTAAAATGCAATTTTGTTTATACAAACTTTGTTTTGAGAAATTGCTTACTCGGGACCGCCTGGTGAGGTTTGGTGTGCAGATTTAATCACCATTGTGTGAGCTGTGCAAACAAGATCATGAATTTATGGAGCACATTCTTTAGATGTTTTTTTCCATCATCCGTTTGGCAACATCAGTATGCTCAGCTTAGCATACAGAATCATGGCTCTCGAAGCTGTAAGGAGGAGGTGGCAGATATCATAGCTGAAAGGAATCGGGATTCCCAGTGGTACAAAATATCAAGGATTCGGTTGGCGGCCGTGGTCTGGCATATATGGAAGGGGAGAAACAATAAAATTTTTGAGCTGGTGACTTCGTCCATTATTGGGGTGATTCACAACATAAAATTTGATGTAAAAGTGATGGAGAACTTCAAGTCTCCATCAAGATCTGATTTGTAGACTCTTCAATTTTTCTATATAAAAAGTACCTTTTCCATATATATATATATATATATATATATATATATATATATATATATATATATATATAATGGCTCGTTCTGGCGATTGCGATTCGGGAGCGGTGCTAGGGTTTCCGCGCGGGCCACCCCCGCGGCCGCCGGACCCCCTGGCCGGCGGAGTCCGGGCTCCGACCAAGAAGGGCGGCTCCCCCCCCCCCCCCCCCCCCCCGGCGTTGGGGGGGCGGGAGCATGATCGGGGGGGTTGGGCGGTCCCCCCGTCGCCGGCGCGCGAACAAGCTCCCCCCCAGGCGGTGGGGGGGGGAGAGCAGGGGGGTCGGGTGGACCCCCCTGGGTCGTCGACGACCCCCCTAGGCGGAGGGGGGGGGGCGGGTTCTACGAGAGGGGGGTCGGGTGCCATCCACTTGATGACCGGGGGGTCGGTCTCGCTGCGGGGTGGCCCCGTTGATCCGAACTTTCAATTCGGATCAGGTTCAGGATCGCTGGGAAGCCAAAAAGAGGGAGGTGGGTGGACGACGGTTACACGCCGTCGCGTGACGAAGTCCGGGGGGAAGATGGGTGGCGGACAGGGTCAGGTTAGGGATCGCCTTCCTGATAGCCGTCAGAATGGGTCAGGGTCTCGGCCATCTGGCCGGGGTCAGGGGATGTCTGCTGGGAGATCAGTGGGTTGGAGGCCTAAGGCGACCGCGCGGCGAAGAGGAAGAGCAAAGTGGTGGATCTGGATGTTCAGGGATCTGGGACTCCTCGCCCGGTGATTGTCCCGAGGCCTCTTGGGACGACCCCTCGGCCTGCTGGACGGTCCTGGGCTGAGATCTGCAAACCTGTGGGGCCGAAAACCCCCACATCGATGGAGTACGTTCCGCCGATAAAGGCAGGAAGGGGTTTCACGGCATCGTTTCCGGCGGAGGAGATCTAGAAGATGACAACATACTGGGAGAATACCCTCGTCCTGTATGTCTTGGGCAACAAGCCTTTCTATGGGCAGATCAGGGGCTATGTAGCGCGTGTCTGGCAGCCTAACGGGAGTATGGAGTTCTTTGCCCGCGAGAACGGCTTCTATTATGTGAAGTTCGGACTGGCGGAGGATGTCGCTAGGATCCTCCAAGGCGGCCCCTGGACGTTCGACGGCCGACTGATCATTTTCAAGGGGTGGACTCCGGAGCTGCGATGCGAGAGGGAAGTTCTGAATGCCATCCCAGTATGGATTCGATTCCCTGAGTTCCCGGTCCGGTTTTGGAGCATACCTTTGTTGATGCGGCTGGCCAGCTTGGTGGGAACCCCAATCAAAGCAGATGAAGCTACTGCTTTTCGGACGCGGTTGATGTACGCTAGGATCTTTGTGGAGATTCGGACAGGGGGGGAGCTCCCAAAGATGGTGGAATATGAGATTCCTTCTGGTGAGGTACTTTCCCAGAGGGTGTAGTATGAATGGGTTCCACCTACCTGTTCACGATGTTCCTGCTTCGGGCATCTGGCCAGTGCATGTTCGGAGGTTGGACCTCCGGCGGACCCTATTATCCCTCCTAGTGCGGCCCCAGAAGCCCCCTGTGATATGGATTTCAGAGATGATAGTGGAGAGGTCTTGGAGGGGGCGGATACTCATCCTGTGAGTGATGGCGGTTTGAGCCTCGTTGTATCTACTCAGCTTGCTTTCCGGGTGGGGCCAAGTCCACTTGCCAGGGGCTGAGTAGTATAGTTACTAGAGGTATGTTGGCGTCGAAGATTGAGGCACGAGGGGAGGGCGAATCGTCTGGAGGGCAGGTCTACTGTAGGAAGAGACGTGCTGTCGGCCTACTGAGAGATGGACCCACCACGGTGGTGGAACATACTACAGACAGAGAGGAGGCGGTGTGTGTTGACAACCCTGCCTGGGCGTTGGTTCTATCTCAGGTCGCTCCCCAACAGGCGGCTCCGACTGGGATGGAGGAGGATTCTTTAGCGACGGATGCGGCTCCTTCCCTATGTGCCGAACCGGGAGTTCTACAGGGGATCCCACCTCTCATTAATTAATGGCCATTATCGCCTGGAATGTGAGGGGGGCGTGTTCGCTAGGGAGGTGGAGAGAGATTTGTGGGGTGCTCCACAGAGAGAAATGTGACATTTCTGTTCTATTAGAATCCAAGATCAAAGGTGAGAAAACTCTTACTCGACGGACCCCTTCTCATTGGGCCCAACTGCACAACCTAGCTCTCTGTGACATGGCCAGGATTTGGGTTCGCTGGAACTTGAAGAGTTGGGATGGTGACTTGATCTTGATGACGGAGCAGTTGATTGCCATCTCCTTCGTGAACAAGGGTGGCTTCCGGTTCTTGCTGGGGGCTGTCTACGGTCACAATGACAGAAGGAGATGGGAGTCCTTATGGAGCGACATCTCCCGTGTTGCATCTGTTGCTGACTCGTCGTGCCTTCCTCTTCTCTTGATCGGGGATTTCAATGCCCTTCTGCACTAAGGGGAGAAGCTCGGTGGTCGCCCGGTTCCAGATTCTATCCTTTATGATTTCCAGAGATGCCTCCTGCTTGCGGGGCTTAGGGGTTTGTCTCGCTCAGGCTTCATCTGGACTTGGCACAACAAAGCAACTCATAACAGGGTTGCTTGTCAGCTTGATCGAGCTCTAGGCAATGGGGAGTGGTTCCGTCACTTCCCCAACTCTTCGGCTGAGGGTCTGGTAGCTGGGACGAGCGATCATTCCCCAATCCGGGTTGGCTTCACTGCTCGGTCTCTTGGGAAGTCCCGCCCGTTCAGGTATAACAACAGTTGGTATCTCTCGGAGGGCTACCTGGAGCCTGTCGCGGAGGGGCTTACTAGCGGTCAGGAGGGGACGGCTCAATTCCGGTTGGTTCGTCGTCTCAAGGCCACGAAGAGAGCCCTTAGGAGTTGGGTGAAGGGGTTGCCCAAGTCCACCTTAGAAGATAAAGAGGTGGAGTTGCGGACCTTGCAGCAGGATATGCAAGCTGACATGCTTAATGGGGACCTGGCGGCCAGAGAGAAGGAGCTGATCGGAGAAGTCAACATCCTGAGGCTGTAGAAGGAGATTAGCTCGGCCCAGCGAGCTAAATGTTCATGGCTGAAGGATGGCGATCGTTGCTCCAAGTTATTTTATGATGTTATCCGGACAAGACAGAATAGGAATCACATCTCCCAGCTTCTTGATGCGGATGGCACTCTGGTGGGGACACCGGCTGAGATCCAGGACGAGGCGGTCAGGTACTACTCTGAGTTATATTTTCAGACTGACTACCTTTCCGTATTCCCAGAAGTTGTTACGAAGAGATTGGTGACTCCATATGGAAATAGCATCCTTCTTGTCCCTGTTACTTTGAAGAAGGTGGAATCTATTGTCAAGGTGGCGGATCCCAACAAGGCTCCTGGTCCGGATGGCTTTAGCAGTGGTTTCTTCAAACGCCATTGGGACATTCTGAAGCATCAGGTCGTGGAGGTGGTCCAGGAATTCTTCACCAAAGGGAAGCTTCTGAAAGAACTGAATCACACTTTCCTAACCTTGGTGCCGAAGAAGGAGGGAGCGACAGCATTGGAGGATTTCAGACCTATTGCGCACCTTATGTGTCGGTGGTGGAGGGGATCATGCAGGACTTGGTATCTCCGAATCAGGTTGCGTTCATCAAAGGGAGGTCGATCGCAGAGCACAGTCTCCTGGCCCACGAGATGGTAAGGGGATTTAGCAGACCCGGAGGGGAGAAAGCTTGTGTAAAACTGGACCTGAGGAAGGCGTATGACATGGTCAATCGTGACTTCCTCTGCCATCTGATGACCGCTATGGGATTCGCGGAACACTGGGTTGAGTTGATCCGGGAGTGCATTACGTCCCCTACTTTCTCTGTTCTCATCCAGGGCATTCCTTATGGGTACTTTCAGAGCAACTGTAGGCTTAGGCAAGGTGACCCATTGTCCCTTTACATGTTCACGCTGGTTATGGAGTACTTTACTTGTTTGATGGATCTGGCAGTGCACCGTGGACGGCTGGTACCTCTGTTTCGGAGGATGGTCCCCCCAGTTACCCACCTTATTTATGCTGATGATCTGCTAGTCTTCATTCAGCCTTCGACGGAGGGGTTGCAGATGCTCGCGACTATTATGGAAGATTTGAAGTTCTTTTCGGGTCTCCAGATGAATAGGGATAAGAGTATGGTCTACTTCAGCTCCTTGTGCCCCCGGAAGGAGGAGCGGACTGATGTGCTGGGTATCGCGAGGAGTGATCTTCCGGTGCGATACTTAGGAGTGCCTCTCACAGTGAATTATGCTCGGGATCAGGATTGCCATAGTCTGGTAGAGTATGTCCAGAGGAGAGTAGAAGGTTGGCAAGCAGCAGGTCTGTCATTTGGCGGTCGCATTGAGTTGGTCAGATCGGTGATCACGGCTGTGGCCCATTTTTGGCTGCAGTCCATCCTCCTACCTGTGGCCACTATTCGACGAGTGGAGCGACTATGTGCCGATTTCATTTGGAGGGGAGGTATGCATGCGATCTCCTGGGACCAGCTCTGTCGTCCCATGAAGGAGGGTGGAGTGGGACTCCGACTGTTGCTGGAGATTAGGGAGGCTTCTGCGCTTAAGCTGGCATGGAGATTCATCAGCGGGGATCTCTCTGGACAGACTGGATGCACAGCAGATACGTGAAGCAGGGCAGTTTTTGGACGTGTTCTTCTGACAACAACCATTCAGTCACGTTCAAGACCGTCCTGAGACACAGGGGAGTGCTCAAGTCTGCTATCCGGAGGGTCATGAAGGACGGGTCGGGTACGGACCTCTGGCGGGATCCTTGGATAGATCGGCGTTCGCTGTTGGACATTAGAGGAGCCCCGACTCATCAGGAGGACATGCGGGGTCTGACGTGCAGTCGCATCATACATAATGGAGAGTGGAGGCCGGACTCTTATCGGTTCACTGAGGAGCTGGGTGGGAGCATTTTGTCTACTGTCATTGATCCGACTTTGCCTGCGGATCGGTGGATTTGGGAGCCGTCTGGAGCTTCTACGGGGACTGGAGAGTTCCAATTCCGTAGCTGCTACAACCTTATCCGGCGAGCCTTCCCGCTGAGTTCTGATTACGAGTTCGTTTGGTTCAAGGGTCTGGCCAGGAAGATGCAGTTGTGTGTATACAAGCTTCTTCTGGGCCGCCTCTTGACGAGAGATCGCCTGAGTTCGTTTGGTGTGCCGGTTCCGGATACCATATGTGTGCTTTGTAGTTTGGAGCCTGAATCTATAAATCATATCTTCTTCGAGTGCACTCAGGCATGACAGATCTGGTCGGAACAGAGTCGTGTATTGGGTGTGTGCGCCTCCGGAAAATGTGTTGGGGACATCATCACGGTGATCCGAGATAGCAGGGGCAGAGGTCAGGACTGGTTCCGAACAGCCAGAGTTCGTTTGGTTGTTGCGGTTTGGCATGTATGGCGGGAGTTGAACCGTCGGATCTTTGAGGGGCTGGTCACTCCTCCAGTTGGCATTCTCCATAACATCGAGTTTGATGTAAATGCTATGGAGAATTGAGAGTGTTGAGTGGGAGTCCCACTCTGTTTGTATGTTGTATGATTATGGCTTTTCATTTGGAATAAAATTCACCTTTTTTCCAATATATATATATATATATATATATATATATATATATATATATATATAATGGCTGCTGCGAACGCGGGAGACACCCGAGCAGAGCTAGGGTTTGGGTCCCCGGCTTTTGCCTGGGACCAAGCTCGACGGAGGGGACGGCCGGGTCGGCGACCACCGGCGGCGGATCTGGGCAGGGTCGGGCGGCGACTGCGACGGTTTTCGACGGGCCGGCCGCGCTAGGGCACGGCAGCAGCGGGTCAGAGAGGGTCAGCATGCCCCGAGGAGGGCCGACGAGGGGCGGAAAGTCAGGTGGAGGGCCGGCCAGGGGTGGCCCGACTACGTCTGACCGGACCAGAGGTTGCGCTGGGTAAGGAAAAGCGCACGCGGGCGTGAACGCAGGCGAGGGGTCGCCGGGGTCGGCGCTGGCCGGTGCAGCGAGCGGCGGCGGTGGTTCTGCTGGCGTGGGCAGCGGCGGTGGCAGCGATGGCGCTGGCGGCGGCAGGGGCAGCGCTTGTGTTTTCCAACCTGGATCCTTGTCTGGATTTCAGGGTGGACAGATGGAGAACGGTGGCTGGACGACGGTTATGAGACGTCGCGGAGGCTGGAGTGTGGGCAAGGAGGGTGGTGTCTTGTCACACCAAAAGGCGCGCAACACCTCTGACAGGAGAACGGAAGATAGTTCGGGGACGCGGAAGACGCCCTATGGCCCCAGGGGATCCTCCCGGAGGGGGAATAATGCTGGTGGGAGAACGGTTGGGTGGCGTCCCAAGGCGTCGGCGGCGGAAAAAGGAAAAGGAAAAGCTGTCGACTTAGGGGGGGCCAGGGCATAGGGTCCTCCCCACCTAGTGCCGCCCCATGGTCTCAGGGGATATCTTCTCGCCCTGTTGGGAAGCCTGGGCTGATATATGTAAACCAATTGGATCCAAATGCCCAGCCTCTATGGAGTACGTGCCACCTAAGAAGGTCGGGAATGGCTTTCGAGCCTTGTTCACTGTGGAGGAGATAGCGAAGGAGACAGCTTTATGGAAAAACACGTTGGTCCTGTACGTGCTGGAAAACAAGCTCTTATATAGGCAGATCTGGGCATATGCGACACGAATTTGGCAACCTAAAGGAAGCATGGAGATATTTGTCAGAGAGAATGTCTTATACTATGTGAAGTTTAGGCTGGCGGAAGACATCACCAGGATTATCCAGGGAGGACCTTGGACGTTTGATGGCAGGCTGATCATTCTGAAAGAGTGGACTCCAGAACTGCGATGTGAGAAGGAAGTCCTTAGGTATTGGAGTATCTATTTGCTCATGAGGCTCGCCAGCTTGGTGGACAAACCGATCAAGGCTGATGATGCTACGACATTTCGGTCGAGGCTGATGTATACTCGGATGTTCGTGGAGATCAGGGCCGGTGGAGAGCTACCGAGCTTGTTGGAGTATGAAATCCCATTTGGAGGTTCTAACCCAGAAAGTTCAGTAAGAATGGGTTCCACCTTCTTGTTCGCATTGTGCCTGTTTCGGGCACCTCGCTAGTACTTGCTCTTCCGGAGGACAGAAGACGGTGACCCCACGAGAGCCAGCTGAGGAACCTGGAACATCCAGGTTGATGGTGACTGCTAGTAGGGACGAGAGAGCCGAGGGGGTCCTGCAGGAGGGGGACCGACTGATGGAGGACGCCAGGGGGCTGAGTCTGATTATCTCTCAGACAGAGCCCACGAGTGGGTCTATGGTGACTGTCTCGCCTCAGCCGGTACACCCCAGTAGGGCTATGATCACTTTCACCGCTCAGAGAAGTATGGTTACCAGAGACATGTCGTATCGGAGCGAGAGCATAGAGGAGATGGAGGTACTTCCGATGAGAGAGTGTATAGCAGGAAGAGACATGCTTGCCCCTTACACGACGGGCACCCCCGGGGGGAGGGCCGGTCACTTGGCAACGGTGAGCCGCTTTGTATGGACAACTCGGCTTGGGCCCTGATGATCTCCCAAACGGTGAACCAGCATCCCAACACGCCTGTGTTAGAGGGGATATGGCGTTGACGGACGCGGTACCATCCCTGGTACTGGTCCAGAAGGTGTTCAGAAGAACCATCATCTTAATAGTTAATGGCAGTAATCTCCTGGAACGTCAGGGGTGCATGCTCCTTAGGAAGATGGAGAGAGAGATGTGAGGTCCTATGCAGAGAAAAGTGTGACATCTCTGTATTGCTGGAGACTAAGATTAAATGAGAGAAGACACTATCCCGACAGACTCCCCCCATTGGGCCCAACTTCACAATCTGGCGCTGTGTGACATGGCTAGGATCTGGGTTTGATAGAATAGCAACCGCTGGGACGGGGATATGGTCTTGATGACGGAGCAGCTCCAATAAAGGTGGTTTCAGGTTCTTGCTCGGGACGGTCTATGGCTACAATGACAGGCGGTATCGGGAGGGCCTTTGACGGGATATGTCTAAAGTGGCTGCTACTGCTGACTCACTGCATCTTCTGTTCCTCCTGATGGGTGATTTCAACGCTCTCCTTTACCAAAGGGAGAAGGTGGGAGGAAGACTTGTTCCAGATCCGATCCTGTACGATTTTAAGATGTATCTTCTTCAGTCAGGACTTCAGGGCTTGGAACGATCGGGACACATCTGGACTTGGCATAACAAAGCTGTTACCAATAGAGTTGCTTGTCAGCTGGACATAGCTCTAGGAAATGGGGAGTGGTTCCGGTGCTTCCCAAATTCCGTAGAGAGGGTCTGGCTGCTGGGACGAGCGATCATTCCCCTATCAGGGTCGGCTTCACAGCGCGGCCTACCTGGAAGTCGTGGCCTTTCCGGTACAACAACAGCTGATTTCTCTCTGGAGGTTACGTCGAGGCAGTAGGAGAGGGTCTACTTAGCCAGCAAGGGGGCACAACTCAGTTCTGCATGGTCCACATTCTCAAGCGTACAAAGAAGACTATCCGGAGTTGGGTGAAGAGAATGTCCAAGCCCTCCAACTCAGGACCATCAGAACTCAATGCAAACTGATATACTGGATGAGTCCTTAGCGGCGCGGGAGAAGGATTTGATCGGGGAAGTCAACATCCTCCGACTGCAGAAGGAGATTAGTGCGGCCCAGCGCGCTAAATGCTCCTGGCTCAAAGAAGGGGACCGATGCTCCAAGTTCTTCTATGATGTGATCCGGACCAGTCAACATAGAAATAGTCTCTCCCATCTACTTGATGGTGAGGGCAAACTGGTTGGAGTGTCGTCTAAGATCCAAGGGGAGGCTGTCAGGTATTACTCAGAGCTATACTTTTAGTCTAACTATCTCTCAGTGTTTCCGAATATTATTACAAAGAAGCTGGTGACGTCCTATGGAAATAGCTAGTTACTTGCGCCGGTAACTATAGAGGAGGTGGAGGCTATCATTAAGAAGGCGGATCCCAACAAGACTCCGGGGCTGGATGGCTTCAGCCGTGGGTTCTACAAACGCTACTGGGATGCCTTGAAGGTACCGGTGCTAGAGGCGTCCAGGAGTTCTTCTCTGAAGGGATGTTGCTGAAGGAGCTTAATCATACCTTCCTGACTCTCGTGCCGAAGAAAGGTGCGATCTTGCTGGCGGACTTTCGGCCTATAGCGTGCTGTAATTATCTTTACAAAATAATTATGCACCTTATGTGCCGATGCATGGAGGGAATTATGCAGGACTTGATCTCTCCGAACCAGGCGACCTTCATAAAGGGGAGATTGATTGCTGAGCACAGTTTTCTGGCGTATGAGATGGTGAGAGGGTTCAATAAACCAGGAGGGGAGAAGACGTGTGTGAAGCTGGACTTGAGAAAAGTCTATGACATGGTCAATAGGGGCTTCCTGTGCCACCTGATGCTAGCCATGGGATGGGTTGCAAGGATTAGGGAGTGCATCTCGACTCTTACCTTCTCTGTACTCATCCAAGGTACTCCGTATGGGTTCTTCCGTAGCAACCGAGGACTCCGATAAGGCGACCTCCTGTCTCCTTGTTCACACTTGTCATTGAGTACTTCACCTGCCTGATGGATAAGGCGGTTCACAATGGGAGGCTAGTCCCATTGTTCAGGAGGCTGGTCCCGTTGTTCAGGAGGATTGAGCCCCATGTTACTCATCTCATCTATTGTGACGACCTCCTGGTCTTCCTCCACCCCTCTATGGGAGGAATGACTACGATCTCTGAGATAATGGGAGAAATGGAGGCTCTTACTGGGCTCCAAATGAACCAAGAGAAGAGTCGTGTCTACTTCAGCTCCCTATGCTCTCTGAAGGAGGAACGAGCGAAAGCTTTGGGAGTTGAGAGAAGCAACCTCTCGGTGAAATATCTAGGAGTACCTCTAACAGTCAATTATACTCGGGACATAGATTGTCACAGTCTGGTGGAGTATGCTCAGAGGAGAGTTGAAGGGTGGCAGGCTGCTGGCCTGTCGTTTGGTGGGCGCATTGAGCTAGTTAGATCGGTCATCTCGGTACTAGCACTTTTCTGGCTCCATTCTGTGCCAACTTCATCTGGAGGGCGGCATGCATGCGATCTCTTGGGAGCAGCTCTGCCGACCTCGGGAGGAGGGAGTAGGGCTTCGACCCATGCTGTCTGTTAGGGAGGTCTCTGCTGTGAAGCTGGCATGGAGGTTCATCAAAGGTGAGTCATTATGGGCTGATTGGATGTACAATCGGTATGTGAAGAGGGGCAATTTCTGGACCTGCTCTCTCAAAAACAACCACTCTGTCACTTTTAAGCAGATTCTTCGTCACAGAGCTGTACTCAAATCAGCAATCCGGAGGACTATGAGAGATGGAGCTGGGACTGACCTCTGACGGGATCCATGGTTAGAACGCCAATCTCTGAATGAGATACTGGGCGATTGGACCTACTGGGAGGCAGGCAGGGGGTTGACCTGCCAGCTTATTATCAGAAATGGAGAGTGGAGACCGGAGGTATACCGACATACGGTGGAGCTTGGAGATGCCATTCGCGAGGTGGAGATAGATCCGACTCAGCCAACAGATTGTTGGACATAGGATCCGCTGGGGGTTACTGGGGGCACTAGGGAGTTTAAGTTCCATAGCTGTTACAACCTTGTGCGCCGTACTTTCCCTCCGAGCGCAGACTATGAATTCATCTGGTGCAAGGGTCTGGCCCGTAAGTGTCACGCCCCGCTCCCGTAGAAGCGATCGTCCTCGCTAAGGCGTGATGCCGTACGAGCCTAGATTGCGCTCGTGCAAGGCGGGTTCCATAACGGCCGTTTTCAGCGGCTGTGACGGCGTCGTCGCAGAGAAGTCCCATGCAGAGACATTGAACATGCAACGGAAATTTAGAACAAACACAAGTTATTCAACAGAAAGCTCTTTATTGATATTGAAACAAAGGTTACAATGGGGCGCAAGGCCAAGATTACAAGTCTCTCAAGCTCACTCAAGCTCACATTACAAGTCACTCAGCTCTCTTTCATCTCTCAATTATAATTCTTGAGCCAGCGGATGCTTCGGAAGGCGACGTCCATACATTATGTCCCGTATAAGTCTTTAATCCATGCGGCCGCACGCTTCGAATCGCCAAGGAACTCCGTGCCTCGACACATCCAAGCGAGCTCCGCGCCACGAGCTTCTACCTGTGCCTGCACATGAAAACTATGTGGGTGTCAGTACTCAACTGTACTGGTGGAATGAGCTCCTCGTCCACCCATACAAAGCCAACACGTTAATTTACTTTGTGCAACATAGTCTCTTCTTATTAATTGTCTTTCTAGTCTTACCTTATGATCGGTTTTAGGACAGACGCCTTGCCTATTTTGTGTCTTTAGGTCATCCCGTGCTTGTAACAATTCGTTAACTCATACTTTGCCTCTAGACCCTTCTCGTGCCAACAACGTTAACCTATCAAGTCGTGTTTGCCTTACGGCTTAAAATCAGAGACGCAACTACGCAATGAGGCTCCATTCCCGTGTGACCGTGCTATAAGTTCTTGTTGAGGCCGTGCCTCGCAACTCAGTGGGACTCAATCATATCGCCGCCTCGCGGCCCTCTTTGCTACTAAATCATCAACTGATCCATCCAACTTGTGAACTAAGTGTCACTCGACCAACTTTGCCTTGCGGCATTTTCTGACTTAAACTCAAGACAACTCAAAACCAACTTATGCAACTTATATGACGACAACTTAAGACTCGACGCCACCTCTCGTGCCGAATCACGTCGCCTATGTTGTAGCCATTCTTAGGCCCAAACACTTGTGTTCCAACCATACACACATTCAACTAGACTAAATCCAAAGGCACACACGCGGATTGCCGCTCGTGCCGACCCATCTATATGAATTGGTCACTAACACCACAAGCTATCGTGGACTTATAACCTTGTTATTCGAAGACCCTTTCATCGCAAGTAGCTAGCCCCGAAGAAAGTTTCCGAATAACCCGAGCGGTTCGTCCAGCTACGGCTATACCGTGTTTCCCTCCGGAACGACGCCGTCCCTCGGCGCCCAGGGTTGCCGCTCGTGGAAACTTTTCCTTGTCGACAAGTTGTCCAATGACCATGCAAGACTCGACACAAACTGACGTCTCACACAGTCATTCCTCTTCCAATGTTACCATCTCTTTCAAACCAATATCAAGACTTCTATCCTTGAGATCCCTCGACGACCCACGGTCGCGAGCCTTCTCCATTGATGCTCCTTGAGATCCCTCGACGACCCACGGCCGCGATCCTTCTCCCTGTTACCATATCAATTCATTCAACTCGATGCCTATTCGATAGTCCTTCCTCCAAAACTCATTAAATCAACCGTGGTTCATGCCTTAAACACTAAGTCCGTGCATCGTGCCTTAAGCCGACTTCCGATCTACGCGACGCTATCGCCCAAGTTATACTTTATATAACGGGCCTTGAGACCGTAAGACTATGTGGTTATACCCAACCGTAGAACTCGTAGGACCGTGCTTGCTACCACTCCGATAGCCTAACATAACTTGCCTGACTTAAACGCACAACGACTCGACGAGCAAAGGCTGCGTCAAGCCTCACATTGCGGAAACGTGTCGTGCATGCGTTCGACTTCTGAACGACCAAGTCATTTGGGCGCCTAGACTTACGCTAGCAGCCGTGCGACGCAACTTAACTCATAGGGCGGGTCAAGGCTATGCCAAGCCTTGGACGATGGGACCGTGCATGCTTTATGAAGCATTCTTGCGGGCGACGCCTATGACTTAGGCTACGATTCATGACTTCGCCTACTCAACCAACTTTCCTTCTCCCAAGCCACGGGACGAAGGACCGAGTGTCATTTTCAAAGCACGCCGTGCACCAACTCTAAGCCGACCGTTGGACCTTTCCATATTCTAACTCAATTCGACCCGTCGGGATTATTCCCTTTAGCTATGTGAATTCGTCTCTTTTATTATCAAGCCTACTTGTGCAAGTTAAAAACATGCGATTTATTATGTGAAGGCTAAGATGAGGCAAGTTCACCGAAACTATCCCACCTGAGCGAGCGGTCGTCTCGACCGAGCGATGTCTTCGAGCAGCTGTTGCAAGGCTAAGTCCGAACGCCGTCGACGTTTCGATTCCTCCGATTGACTGAGCGGGACGGGGCACTACATCATACACCACTCAGAAAAAGTTTCGTCCTCGAAACTAACTGAGTATACTTATCGTCTTATTACTTTAATCAACATTTAAGAACTCTCGCACACACTACGCCTATACGTTTCCCAAATCTGAGCCACGCTCGTGCTACCCTCGATCTTTCCTTCAATACAATTTCAAAATCCTCGACACTTTCCCGTTCCTCAAGTCTCACTTGATTCAGCGTATCACTTAGTTTGGATCGTGCACACATTCCAGGCGTCCCCGAAATACATGCATTTCAACCAAGCCTTGTGATAGTGAATCCAATTCCACCTATCGATCCATCCACTCAATCCTGAAAATCAATCCTACCGATGCTAACTCTCGCAATATGGACATCTCGCCTAGCCGCTAGGCAATCTCTTTAGGCTAAAGTCAATTGTCAGTATTGGAATCATAGTTCCCAAACAACGATATCAACACTGACCCCATCCTAAGGTCAAACCAAGTTGATAGTACAGGATTTTCTACCCAAGCTCGCATCATTTCGATTTCTAAACATCGAGCATAGATTGCCTACACACATCCCAACATTTGTCGCACGGGGTCTGAGTCATTAAGTAAAGCCATCCTGTTGTAAGTTCATTCAACCAATCTTCGATACATCAATATCGTTCGTTCAACAAGCCATTTCACATAGTCTATCTCTTCAAACACGTCCGACATAATCTGCCCATCAATCCTTCCAAGTCAAGCACGCTACGACACAATTCATCGCTAAACCATAATTCACATTTTATACTCCCTAAGTCATTCATCCCAACTCACGTAATCGATCACAAGGTCGTCCGACTTAACAATATGTTGCGTTCCGATTTCACGCGAGTCAGATTATCCATGGTGGGCACGAATCACCATGCACGCTCCCGCGAGATAATCATTCTAATCGGGACGTAACTCTTGTTTTGTGTCTAGACTAATTCATTTTCGATGCGCGGATTGGACCTATTCAATCCTCAAGTTTCATTCATTCATCAATCGCAAGTCCTAACATCCTCGAATTTTCCTTCGCATCAAACCGACAAGTCGAGACAATCAACGTTGCCGCGTCCTGATTTTTCGAGTTCGATTATTCCCGCGACATGAATCACCATGTCAGCGCTCACGCGGAACGATCGCCCAAAATCCGACGCAACGCATGTGCGAGGCTAGAGCTGCGCTCGCACAAGACAAGATTGTCGACGTTGTGGTTATCCGCGTAACCATCAAAACACAATCATTTTCATCCAACATTCATCTCGATCAAAATTCTAAGTATAGTACCCAACCCAACAATAACACTTGCACGATCGTCATTTGCCGAGTCAGAGTACCCCCGAGTTATCGCATATCGATCTTTGATACGCCTCAATACCATCGACGATATACGTAACATGACGAACTTCCTTTGCAACCAATTTCGAGTCGTGCGAATGGTGCTATCATCCGACTGGATAATCTCCTCGACATTCAAGTTCAAGTTCGATCCTTATCCCTCGAATCGTTCACAACATCAATTTCCTCAATCAATCGATCGACATCCTTGAGGCTATCGCATACACCACTCAGAGATGAAGTCATTCAACAAATCCTCAACTTATCATTCGAATCAAAATCCACTTCTTCAAATTTTTCGTTCGAACCATTCCTCAATTTTCAAGCACGCTCATCTATATCGCACCGACGATATCGCCGTTCGATAGCACCCCTATCGATAGTCATCTCAATTTACTCAATCGAGTTCAACTCATTCTTGCTTGACACTATTCAATTCACGCACTCGACTTTTCTAAGGTCGACGCAACTTTGGTGTATATGCCCAGCCCGACTTAGCCAACCGTGCTTACGCAAACAATCTTTTTGTTTTATCAAAAACTGTTCTCCTACGTTTTGCAAAATAGATAGACTTATTGTATGGACATCCGTGGGATATTTGAGAGAGAGCGCACCAACGATATCAACTTTGCGGAAGCAACATTTCAGAGTTTTGCGGAAACGACGGAGTTGAAGAATTCAATCATAGTCCAAGGACGTAAAGCCGTGCTCTGATACCATTATTTCACGTCCCGCTCCCGTAGGAACGATCGTCCTCGCTAAGGCGTGACGTCGCACGAGCCTAGATTGCGCTCGTGCAAGGCGGGTTCCATAACGGCCGATTTCAGCGGCTGCGACGGGGTCGTCGCAGAGAAGTCCCATGCAGAGACATTGAACATGCAGCGGAAATTTAGAACAAACACAAGTTATTCAACAGAAATCTCTTTATTGATATTGAAACAAATGTTACAATGAGGCGCAAGGCCAAGATTACAAGTCTCTCAAGCTCACTTAAGCTCACATTACAAGTCACTCAGCTCTCTCTCATCTCTCAATTATAATTCTTGAGCCAACGGATGCTTCGGAAGGCGACGTCCATACATTATGTCCCGTATAAGCCTTTAATCCATGCGTCCGCACGCTTCGAATCGCCAAGGAACTCCGTGCCTCGACGCATCCAAGCGAGCTCCGCGCCACGAGCTTCTACCTGTGCCTGCACATGAAAACTATGTGGGTGTCAGTACTCAACTGTACTGGTGGAATGAGCTCCTCGTCCACCCATACAAAGCCAACACGTTAATTTACTTTGTGCAACATAGTCCCTTCTTATCAATTGTCTTTCTAGTCTTGCCTTAGGATCGGTTTTAGGACAGACGCCTTGCCTATTTTGTGTCTTTAGGTCATCCCGTGCTTGCAACAATTCGTTAACTCATACTTTGCCTCTAGACCCTTCTCGTGCCAACAACGTTAACCTATCAAGTCGTGTTTCCCTCCGGAACACTTGTGTTCCAACCATACACACATTCAACTAGACTAAATCCAAAGGCGCACACGCGGTTGCCGCTCGTGCCGACCCATCTATATGAATTGGTCACTAACACCACAAGCTATCGTGGACTTATAGCCTTGTTATTCGTAGACCCTTTCATCGCAAGTAGCCCCGAAGAAAGATCCCGAATAACCCGAGCGGTTCGTCAAGCTACGGCTATACCGTGTTTCCCTCCGGAACGACGCGGTCCCTCGGCGCCCAGGGTTGTCGCTCATGGAAACTTTTCCTTGTCGACAAGTTGTCCAATGACCATGCAAGACTCGACACAAACTGACGTCTCACACAGTCATTCCTCTTCCAATGTTACCATCTCTTTCAAACCGATATCAAGACTTCTATCCTTGAGATCCCTCGACGACCCACGGTCGCGAGCCTTCTCCCTTGATGCTCCTTGAGATCCCTCGACGACCCACGGCCGCGAGCCTTCTCCCTGTTACCATATCAATTCATTCAACTCAATGCCTATTCGATAGTCCTTCCTCCAAAACTCATTAAATCAATCGTGGTTCATGCCTTAAACACTAAGTCCGTGCATCGTGCCTTAAGCCGACTTCCGATCTACGCGACGCTATCGCCCAAGTTATACTTTATATAACGGGCCTTGAGACCGTAAGACTATGTGGTTATACCCAACCGTAGAACTCGTAGGACCGTGCTTGCTACCACTCTGATAGCCTAACATAACTTGTCTGACTTAAACGCACAACGACTCGACGAGCAAAGGCTGCGTCAAGCCTCGCATTGCGGAAACGTGCCGCGCATGCGTTCGACTTTTGAACGACCAAGTCATTTGGGCGCCTAGACTTACGCCAGCAGCCGTGTGACGCAACTTAACTCATAGGGCGGGTCAAGGCTATGCCAAGCCTTGGACGATGGGACCGTGCATGCTTTATGAAGCATTCATGCGGGCGACGCCTATGACTTAGGCTACGATTCATGACTTCACCTACTCAACCAACTTTCCTTCTCCCAAGCCACGGGACGAAGGACCGAGTGTCATTTTCAAAGCACGCCGTGCACCAACTCTAAGCCGACCGTTGGACCTTTCCGTATTCTAACTCAATTCGACCCGTCGGGATTATTTCCTTTAGCTATGTGAATTCGTCTCTTTTATTATCAAGCCTACTTGTGCAAGTTAAAAACATGCAATTTATTATGTGAAGGCTAAGATGAGGCAAGTTCACCGAAACTACCCCACCTGAGCGAGTGGTCGTCTCGACCGAGCGATGCCTTTGAGCAGCCGTTGCAAGGCTAAGTCCGAACGCCGTCGGCGTTTCGATTCCTCCGATTGACTGAGCGGGACGGGGCACTACAGTACGATGCAGCCGTGTGTCTATCGGTTGCTTCTTGATCGGCTGCTGACGAAGGACAGACTCATCTCCTTTGGGATCCAGGTGTCCAACCAGAAGTATGTGCTTTGTGATGTGGCCAACGAGTCTACGCGACACTTGTTCTTTGAGTGCGAGGTGTCATGGCTATCTGGGCTGAGCAATGTCGCATAGCGCTGGGAGGATGCGACGCAGGCAGGGGTATTGGAAATATCATCACTGGGATCCGAGATCACAGAAGGAGAGGGTTGGTTTGATTCAAGATCGCTAGAGTACGACTTGCAGCTTCTGTCTGGCATGTCGGAAGCGAACGACACCGACGCATTTTCGAGGGACTAACCACCCCTCCTATAGGAATTCTACATAATATAGAATTTGATGTAACTGCTATGGCAACCTGAAGGGTGGGCGACCACCCTTGATTATATGATTGTTTGAGCTGATTTTGGAATAAAATTTACCGTTTCCATATATATATATATATAAGCACGACTGCCTAATATTAGAAGGCCGCCTAGGCGGCCTAGGCGCTAGGCGATGGGTGACCGCCCGCCTAACGCCTTTTACAACCTTGAATGGAAGTACATTATCATGTACTTTGAGCAGGAAAAGTCATTGAGACCACTTCGGGTGATACTTCTGCTAATCGATCTCCTCTAGGTGTTGCTCGTGGTGGATTTCGTGGTGGTCGTGGTGGCCGAAATACTGGTCGTAATAGGGATGAGGTAATGCCGGTCGTGATGGAGGAAGACTGCGCACATGCTTCAACTGCAGTCAGCATGGCCACTTCCTGTGGTAGTGTCCTAAAGCTTCTGCCGCCAATGTTACATCAGATGCTCCTGATAATGGCATTCGATCTGTTTAGATGACTGCAGAGTCATATACAGATTTTCTTGAATTTCAAGCTCAACGTCATGGTGAAGTATCCACATCGGGATCCACAACCGGGTACTCTGTAACATGTATAATCAAGTCGAAGCAATGGGTGCTTGACTCTGGTGCGTCTGCTCATATGATTGGAGACGCAGGTATGATTAACAATTATGTCTCGGTAGGTCGTGTTGTCAATTTTACTGTTGCCAATAGTGGTTCACTAGCAGTTCGTAGACGTGGAAGTGCTCGTCTTTCTTCCGGACTGTCACTCAATTTTGTCTTGCATACACCTGAAAATCTATTCAGTTTGCTTTCAATTAGTCAGATTACTCGAGACCTGCATTGTCTGGTAACATTTTTTTTCTTATGGTTGTATTTTTCAGGACCTAAAGACTGAAAAAATTATCGGTAAGGGGCATGTGGCTGGAGGCTTATACCTGTTTGACGTGCCTTCTTCTGTTGTCTGTGCCGGCATGAAGCTCAATCCTTTCGAGTTACATTGTCAGTTAGGCTATCTATAAATTCAAGCTCTCCAAAAAATGTACCCCTTGTGAATCGTGTAGTTTGACTAAACATCATCGGGTTCCCTATCCGGTGTCACAATAAAATTGCATCTGCTTCTTTCGAGTTGGTGCATTATGATATGAGGACTTTGTCCAGTTGAATCAATAATGGATTTTAAATACTTTGTTATATTTGTTGATGATTATTCACGTGTCACTTTTGTTTATCTGATGAAAAATCGTTCTGAATTATTTAATATTTGGTATAATTTTTATGTCGAAATCAAAACACAATTTGGTGTTCCAGTTAAATTTTTTCAAAGTGACATTGGTCGTGAGTATTTGTTTCATGAGCTCGTTAGTCATCTGGCTGGCAATGGCATTATCCACCAAACTTCTTGTCCGTACACACCGTAATAGAATGATTTGGCCGAGCGCCAGAATCGTCATCTCTTGGAAACAACACATGCTCTTATATTTCAAGCACGTACTCCCAAGAGTTCCACATTGGCAGCAGTTTTCAGAATCCTGTGCTATCTAGTCAAGAATCTAGGAAAAAGAAATTCGAATGGAGAATCATGGACACACTCGTGTTGTGTGTTTCACTGATGCTGACTGGGGTGCAAGCTTGACAGATAAACGATCTACATCTGGCTACTCTGTATTTATTGGCGGAAACTTGGTGTCTTGGAAAATCAAGAAGCAGAATGTGATAGCACGATCAAGTTCAGAAGCAGAGTATCGAGCCATTGCTCGTGGCATAACAGAGGTGTTATATATGAAGCATCTTCTACAAGAGTTGGAAGAAGAAACATGATCGAGCACAACATATATGTGGTATGATAATCAGTCTGCTATTCATATTGTTACCAATCCTGTATTTCATGAAAAGACGAAGCATATTGAAATAGACATCTATTTCGTCCGTGATAAGTATACAAAGGGGATATAAAATTTCACCATGTGAGGACCGGTGATCAGATAGCCGATATCTTCACGAAGCCTCTTTTAGATTATAAGGTTCAATTTCTATGTAACAAGCTAGGCATGATTGACATCTATGCTCCATCTTGAGGGAGAATGTTAAGTATATTAACATTATTAGTTTTAGTGGGCTTTAGTGCCACATTGCTTAGAACAAAAGGGAGCGGGGTTAGCCTCTCCTATATATATATGTAGCTCTCCTCGTTAATAAAGTTATCCCATTATTCTAATATATACAATGGAGAATGATGCTAATATTTTTTTTTCCTCTCAAGTTGTGCTCGTCTTGCAGTTTTCTTTCATTTTGATGGCCTCAGGATCATATTGTGTTTATTAAACCGTTGAGTTTGTAGAATGTTTTCTTCTTAACTATAAGTAATTAATTTACTAAAGCTTTGGAGGCCACAAAATTTAAGTCTATTGTCAAAATTTCTTGCAGTTGCAATCCAGTGTTCTAACTAGGTTTCTGCTTGATCCATTTTCGGTATTTGATTTAATGCAGATTCGTGGAGTAAAGAATTTAATCATCTACTCTTTGCCCGAGCGAAAGGAATTTTACCCTGAGGTTATGAAGTCATCTTATTACCAATTCTGCTAATATTTTCTTTATCATTCTTATTTGACCCCTAAAATGGACATGCTCATGATTTCAGATTATTAATATGCTTGAAGGATCAAACATGACATGCAATGTGATCTTTTCGCGATTTGATCGACTTAAGGTAGATTATGTTGATGGTACCATACAACTCCAATTTATATGTTGCTTATATATATATATATATATATATATATATATATATATATATATATATATATATATATATATATATATATATGCAGATGACTTCTAGCCTAGTGGTTAAGAGAGATGCATGCGGCCCGAGTGGTCAGGAGATCGAATCCCAGTGGGAGCGATTCCAGAAATAATTTACCTGGTTTCAATATATATATATATATATATATATATATATATATATATATATATTCTACTATATAATAGGAAAACTTAGATGGTAAAACTTTTGAATTCCGAAAATACCCTTACATACTTATACTAATTAAAAATAGTTCATTAATCTATTCTACTATATAATAGGAAAATTTAGATGGTAAAACTTTTGAATTCCGAAAATACCCTTACATACTTATACTAATTAAAAATAGTTCATTAATTTTAATAAGGACAACTTAGTAATTAGGAATACTACCCTTTGGTCTTTCTAAAGAGTCTTCCTAAACTAATTAAGAAATGTTAAAATACGTGCAAGGCACGTGCACATATGCTAGTATATATATATGCAAATGACCTCTAGCCTAGTGGTTAAGAGAGATGCATGCGGCCCGAGTGGTCAGGAGATCGATTCCCGGTGGGAGCGTTCGCCACATTTACCTCTTTCAAAAAAAAAAAAAAAAAAAAAAAAAAAAAAAAATATATATATATATATATATATATATATATATATATATATAATGCAAATGATCTCTAGCCTAGTGGTTAAGTGAGATGCATGCGGCCCAAGTGGTCGGGAGTTCGAGCCTCAGTGGAGGCGAGTTCGCCACAAGTACCTATTGCTTCAAAAAAAAAAAAAAAAATATATATATATATATATATATATATATATATATATATATATATCGTGCCTATCCGTTTACCGAGGACTTACATTGAACACTTATTTTTGTGGATGCAGTCGGACTATTTATTTTTGCTGCAGTCCACCACGTGGCTACATAATCTCAGTCTATTAATCCATTTATGCTTGTGTTTCCACATGTATTCCTGAGTTGTATCTACATTAATATACGTTACATGTGTTAGGATATATTCTGTATTTGGACCCCCTTTAGCGCCTTCCTTTTCTAGTTTAATCACTACTCAGAAGTACATAATGTAGGACCTCCAGCATAGGATCGTTGGTTTAGCAATGCCCAAGTTCATATTTTCTTTTATGTCTTATGCTCGAGATTTATTCTTTACCAATCCACTTCAGTACATGGATCAATTTGAATTTGATCTTATATATTAGGTTTCTGTGACATTCTTGAAACTTGCTCCACTTGTTTCGATAAATAATGATGCTTCATCTTAATATGTGAATCTCTGACCTTATTTCTTGTGGAAAATAATAACGTGAACATTGTTGTAATAATGACAGCTAGAGAGGATCGTTGGAATGTCTTCTTCAAAGAGGATGTTGTCCTCAGATAAAGATATCTTTGTATTTTGTTGAAACCTCAAATACATGAGGGAGATTGCAGAAATGGTATCGGTAAAATGATCCAAGTGCTTAACGAATTGATTTCCAGAATGCTGGTGCTGTTGCAACCTTAAGTCTTTGGCCTATTTTACCTTAAAATATCAGAGAGACCTTGTTCTCAAATTAACTTATAGCTTGCTTGAAGAGATTGAAGTGAGATGGAAACAACTGGGTTGATAAAGGTTTCATTCCTGGACGATGCATAACAAGTTGTATACGTAGAACAGTCAAGGAGATGTCTTTGAACTTAATGTATATTGAACCCTTTGTAACTGATTTTTTTTTTAATTTAAATTTTGCCTGTAACTTTATATGGCCAACTACTTGCTGTTAGATTGGAGTTGTCATCCTATTGCATTAATTAACGCATGAAGAGCCAATGACCTGATGGTGTCATCTAAAATAAGTTATAGTTTCAGAAGCCTTTGAATATCATGGAAGCTTAATTATTGAGGCTACTTACTGTGAGGTTTGGCTATGTATGTGCTGACCAATTATGCGGAGTGTCATGTCACAAGGCCAGGAGAAAGTATGTTGGATGTTAATTGTTGGGTTCTTATATTGCCTTTTGTGAAATTCCTCTATCATGTTATCTCAATGGTTTAGGCTGCTTTAATTTTGATTGTAGAAGTTTATTGCTAATGTTTTGTTGTATTATTGGTGTGGTAATTACAGATTTATTTCTTGTCGGTAGATAATTCATAGCGTGTTAAGAAAATCACAATGCAAGGAGAATTATCATCTTTGAGCTGTTCGTGGAGATGTCAATTCTTTGTTTCGTTCCCCTCCGTATCTACACTTTAAATCTTATAATCTGTTTCTGACAGTTGAGCCATGTTTTGTTCATTCCTTCTGGGTGCTGTTTTTTTGCATGTAATTAGTATTACTCTTTAGAATAGTTGTATTGCAACATTACTTGATGCTAGTCTTAATATAATTGTATTGCAACATTACTTGATGACCCTTCGATTATGATGCTGTTTTGTAGAGGGGTTTAGTGTGTTCTGGTCCTTGTTAGCAATTCGGCAAACGGAAAAAAATTCGGAACGGCAAAAGTATGAGTATAAATCGGCACAATATAAGTAAAATACGGTAAAAAATTCGGTCAAAAATTCGTCTAACGAATTCGTGTTTAGTATGTTTCATATGAACCAATTCGGTACTAAAATTTCGGCATATATATAGGGCCCATTCACTCCTTCATAAATAAGAGTTTAGTGTGAGAATAAGAAGAGGTTGGATGATGAAAAATCGAACGATTTTTCTTTGATTGTTGCAAGCAACATGTACAAAGACTCTTGGGTTTCTTTTTTTGGTTACTGTGAGACTTTTTATTCTTTCTTTTGATAATTTTTTAGAATTGTGCCGGTCTTAATATGTAATAGCAGCAAGAGTCAAGAAAGTCAAGACTGTTGGGTTTCTTGGTCACATTTTTTTGGTCAAACTTTTTAAAAATTCGTACGGTACGCGTTTAAAACGCCACAGGCTTAAAATTCGCGTACGAATCTGAATTTTTTAAAAGTACGTAAGTATTATACGTTTATGTAAGATACGGAAAAATTTGCGTATAATACGCGTTTTATTTGGATGATTGCTAACAAGGGTCATGTGTGAAGAAAGAAACTTATGCATATGGAGCTAATAAAGAGGAGCAGGGATTTGTGCTGGAAATGAGAGGAATTTTGCGGGAAATGAATCGTTTTGATCTATCACTTGCGTTTGGAAATAAAAAAAAATGTGGGAATCTGAAAATTTGTGCTAGAAACAAAACCTAAGAGGGAAATGAAAATATAAGAGGGAAATGGAAAGAGGAAATTTGAAATTTTGAAATTAAATTTTTTTATATTAAATTGATAGTCATAAATGTTTGTTGTTTTATTAGATAATGTAGTTATCATCTTTTCTTTTTGCACAAATTTGGGATAAAAATTTAATTTTATATTAAATTTTATGTTATAAAAATTTATTTTTAAAAATTAGATATATTTCAATAAATAATTTATCCACAAAATATAATCCTATTATATCCCTTTACAATACAATTTTTTAAAAAATTATAATTTTTTTGTTTTTTTTTTCATTTTTTGAAAAAAAATGAGCAAAAATGCATGTCGTAAATGAGTTTTCAATTACAATGCACAAAAATGCATGTAGTATATGATTCTTATTTTGTTTGTGTTTTATTTTATTTTTTGTCTTATTTTTTTCCTTTTTTGTTTTTTTTTTTGTTTATGCTTTTTTTATGTTTTTGTTTTGCTTTTTGTTTTCTTTTTTTTCTTTATTTTGTTTTTTTTTTGGGTTTTTTGTTTTTTTTTATTTTTTGTTTTTTTGATTTTAAATTTTTTTTTGTTTTTTTTGTTTTATTTTTGGTATTGTTTTTTGTTTTTTTTTGTTTTTTATTTTTTTTATTTTTTATTTTTTTTTTGTTTTTTATTTTTTTGTTTATTTTATGTTTTTATGTTTTTTGTTTTTTGTTTTTTTTTTTTGTTTTTTTTTATTTTTTGTTTTTTATTTTTTTTGTTTTTCCTTTTACTGTTTTTTGTTTTCGTTTTTTTTTGTTTTTTTTGTTTTTCCTTTTTTTGTTTTTTCTCTTTTTCGTTTTTTTTCGTTTTTTCTTTTTTTTGTTTTTTTGTTTTTTGTTTTCTTCTTTTTTTTTGTTTTTTTGTTTTTTTTTTGTTTTTTTGCTTTTTGTTTTTTGTTTTTGTTTTTTTGTTTTTTTGTGTGTTTTTTTTGTGTTTTTTTAGCTACCTTTGGTTTAACTACGTTTGGCCCAGACTCTTAGAGGACTCAACAGCAGCAACGACCAGTTCAGCAGCCTTATTAATTTTGTCATAAAGTGGGCCATACCTGGCAGGTATATAGGAAGAGACTTGGATAGTGCCTTATCTGTGGAGCAACTGATCATCAAGCTAGGGAGTGCACCATTGCTTATACAATATCTGGACCTTCAGGACTTCTACAGCCAGAGGGACAAGTCTACCTCATGACAGATGAAGCAGTAGAGACTGTTCCGATTTCGGATGAGGACTAGAGACCGTGGGCATCCTCGCATAGGTGGAGAGACCGTGGGTCGCCACTTTCTTTTGTGATTCTTTCTAGCATCTAGACTTTCCTTATTGTTTCATATTCAAGACTTGTTTCTAAAGTCTCTGTATCTCATTGTTGTTTCGTAATGGCGACTTGTTTGATCCTTGTTAGTACCTAATAAAATTACTTGTTCACTTTCTATCATGACTTGTACTGTTAACAAAAATTCACTTTGAATCTTCATAAATCCTTGGAAATTTTGTTGGATAAGGTTGAGAAATATTCGATGACCAACTATGACGTGGTTGTGTACTGCAGTCATTTATCTGGATTATGAAAACTGAAAGTTTATTGCAGCCAGCTGCACACTGGCGTGGCATGGACTCTAAGTTGAAGTAATTACAGTTAATCATGGGCTCTCGAATATTATTGAGACTAAGTCCTAAATTCATAAAGTTTTCTGATATCGGATAAAATTGACAGAGTATTTTGGTAATATATTATTATCGGGACCATGGAACCGAAGGTTCACTGCAGCCACATGCATATTGGTGGGGTAGGAACTGTAGAAAAAGTGACTCCAGATATGTATGATTGTCGGATACTATTGAGACTACTATCCTTTGATCATGTTTTCGTGACTATCACTTGTACCACTTTTCGTGCTAAATTCAAATTTGTATTGATTATTCCTAATCGTGCCATCTGAAATTTTGAGGACAAAATTTTTAAGGGGGGAGATTTGTAATTATGCTTTTCCTAAATAATAAAATTAGGGATTCTTCTATGATTTTCTACTTTAATTATCCATATTAGAGTTCAATCAAATTATTACTTTCTAATTACTTGATTATCTTGATTTAATTTTAATAAACTTCTATTGAATTTATTGATTAGGATTTTATTATTGTTTTCCTAAATCCCTTTAATTCTAATACATAGTTGTTCAGTTCAGTTGATTGGGCTGCTCAGCCAAATGGGCCCACTCGTCCATCAAGGCAACTGACTTTGTAAATTCTTCCTAACTCTTTTTACTTAGCCATTTCAGCCAGCACTTGACTTCACCTATTTTTAAAAACCTAACTAGCCGTTGGCCAACTCCTCATTCTCATTTTTGAACTCTTCTCAATTCTTTTTCCTCTGTCCCTCTTTGAGGAGAATAGCTCAGCCGCGAGCTCCATCCCTCATCGAGCTGTCAGAGCTTAAACCCTTCTCTAACTATCTAACTGTCTCTAACTGTTTCCTAACCACCCGCGCATCTCTTCCGTTGATCGCCAACAAACTTTCTTGTCTTAGCCGTTGGGATCCAACTGTCTAACTGTCGATTGCCGACCGACTACCCGCCCAACCGTCTAACCGCCTGCCCATGCTGACGCATAACCGCCTGCCGTCCATCTACCGCCTATAAATGACCCCCCAGACCCCTTTCTTCTTTATCACTCTCTTCGCGGTAAAGCCCTGCTCCGTTCTCCACTGACCATCCTCCTCGCAGCCATGTTGATTTGAAGGTTAAGCTCTGATTCGTGTGAAGATAACGGCCATGGAGATCCGAGTCCCATGCTTTGCTTCGTAGTATGGGCGACGACGTGACGAAGAGCTGCTGCATCGAGTTCATCACTTCTCCTCAACCAATTTATTGACATTAGAGGTTCAGTAAGAATTATTCGATCCTTACTTTCAATTTTTTTTATTCCGTTTGACCTAGCTTGATCCTTCCTTTACGGATGATGACAGATTACGGAGAATTTTGGTTGGATCGCGAAGACGGATCGGATCCTTGGTTTAGAATTAATCGATCAATTGGCATCTAATCTCATGGAGTCGTTGTGCTTCACTCAATTGTAAGTTCCGTATCGTTTCCTTCTTTGATTTTGAACTCTTATCGGCAGTGAATTGAGTGGTGATTTGATGAACATAGCTTTTTCTGTACGTCTCTGTTCTTTGGTTTTGATTGGAGACAGATTGGCAGACTCGTTGGTGAGTTCGTAGGTTTTCTCAAAATTTGTGTTGATCGCAAACGAACAGGACTCATGAATGCTCCTTCTATTCTTACACACGACTTGTTCGGTGGAATGACTGATCCGACCTAACTACCAGCTCTGGATACGCGAAGTTGCCGTATCGGACACCAGCGACGCGAGCAAGTGTATTTTTCAGTTCAGGTATAGCTATTGTATAAACTTTTATGGATGAGTGTTCACATGTTTTGGGGACTGGACATCGTTCAATCTGAACGAGCGGATAATCACATTCTCCGTGTCCACATGACACAGAGTCGAGATTGGAATTGTCTAGACACGAGTTCTTGTGGGCGACAAGGATGGGAAATAAGTTTGAATAGAGTATTAGCTATGTAGCTAACTGGATAGGTTAGTAATAGTAAACTTTGATAAGGGTGGTTAATGGTTAGAATTACATTTAGAATATTAAAAGCAAATAGGAAGTCTCTATTGCATTTTTATTATATTCTAGGTGATCTAGAAGACTTGGACAAAACCCCGAAATCGAGGCAAGTACATGTACTCAGTATTACCATCATTGCATGTATTGTACTCACATTGTCTTGTGTCATTTATCGCACTTGTTCCCGTTGCTTGCATTGTTTCTCGTGTCGGATGGAGGACGTTCTATGACATGTGATTGACTAATATTGAACAAATATTGCCTGATAGCATAAACAGTATGCCTTTGTCCATTACATGCGTGACTGATAGCATTGTCGTCAGACATGCCTGATTATTGCGTAATGATAGCATTGTCATCAGACATGCCTGATTTACTTGACTGATAGCATATTTTGTATGCCTGATTACATATTAGTCCACACATGTTGATAACGTATGATTGCACATGTACACATAGTTAGTGCATATTTTATATTCACCTTGCTCTCTGTCTTTCTGTTATATTTTGCTATACTGTTACATTGACATTCTATGGTAAGTTTTATTGAGTTATATTGTGCTCTGCTCCTTTTCTGACTAGATCGTTTACAGGTGAGATCAATTATTACATTGACATAGCCATCAGGGAGACCTAGCTGCGGAGCTTACTCCGGATATTGAGATAGATTCATGTATATGAGATTTACTGGATATATTGTACTGAGTATATGTTGTTGGTTAGATAGTCTTTTATTTCTACCGGCTTTGTACCCGGATATTCATGTATAAGCCTGTAATAATTGTATAGTGATCTGTGATGATTGATAGTGGATAGACGCTGTGATGAAAATATATAGATGGTGACTAGAATAGACGTCTCACTACCGTTGTCAATGATAGTATAGGACGGGCATGACTCGACCTATACCCGATTATTCGGGAACAGGGCGTGACATGTTTTTGTGGTGGCCCTGCAGGTCGATCTAATGGTGCTTCGGATTAGAATACCATTGGGAGCTTGCGAAATAGGAAACTCATCACAGCATAGGACCGTTATGATAATGCTTACTTTTTGTCTTTTATATCTTGCAACACACACACTACACAAACGAGTCACTGCTGGTTCTCCTCCTACAATTCTAGAGATGGCCAAAGGAATGAAGGAACCTCATCCGTGGTCCCGCACTCTGAGTGTAGCCAATTCCGAGAGAGGATCATCTGTCCCACCTATGGTAGATCCAGAGCTCTCCGGTACCCACGTACCATCCGTCACGAGAGCTTCTTCATGACACTCCATCAGTTCTATGGGGGGCACCCAGATGCATGAGCTAGTCCATGGGCTACTGGAGGCCAGAGAGCCCAGACCCAGAGTCAGTTGGATGCTCAGAGGGAGCAGACCACTATATTGGGGAGGGTATTGAGAGATTAGTTAGTCCATTCCTACCACCACCACACATCCCCTCCTAGACTACTGCCCCACCACATCCCATATTCCACCACCTCTGACTACCATACCGAACCCGTTATACATTACACATCCATCCTATATTCCACCTCCTACTCAGGCGCGGTTCACCCTACTACCACAACTTTTGTTCAGCCTGAGCCTATTTTTTTCATTCTGTCTCCTATCCATACTCATGCTTCTCCCACTTATACTCAGACTACTCCCATCCACCATCAAGAGAGGGGTCCAACCTGAATTTCAAAAGGATGGCACCTAGAGAGTTCCTTGGGACAGAGGGTATACTTTACGCCGATGAGTGGCTAGAGGATATGGAGAGGGTGATGCGACTATCTAGGCTTCCAGAGGACCTTAAGGTAGAGGCAGCCGGCATACAGATGCATGATCTGGCACGTACCTAGTTTAGGAGTGAGCCCCAGCTCGCAGTACCTGGATTGACTTAGGATCAATTTGTGGAAATCTTCAAAGAGAAGTTTTTCCCAGCGGTAGCTAGAGAAGCTTTGGAGCGCCAGTTTCAGACTCTTGAGCAGGGGACCCGCTCGGTTGATGAGTACACAATAGAGATCAGATGACTTAGTCGGTTTGCAGAGGGTAGAGCCAGAGATCCAGTTGTGAGATCCACGAGATTCAGACAGGGTTTGAGCCATGAACTTTATTACTTAGTCACGGCTAACGAAGCGACTACTTATGCTGGGATGGTCGCCATTGCTCAGAGATTAGAGATGGATCTGAGCCTCCGACCCAAGAGAGATCGTGACATTAGTGGAGGAGGTAGCCACTCGGGACCAACCAAACGTCCCAATACCCAGCAGACGAAGACCTTCACATTCCAGCCTCCTCAGAGAACCCAACAGCATTAACGACCAGTTCAGCAGCCTTATAGATTTTGTCAGAAAGTGGGCCATACCTGGCAGGTATGTAGGAAGAGACTTGGACAGTGCCTTATCTGTGGAGCAGCTAATCATCAGGCTAGGGAGTGCACCATTGCTAATACAACAGATGGACCTTCAGGACTTCTACAACCAGAGGACAAGTCTACCTCATGACAGATGAAGCAGTAGAGACTGTTTCGATTCCGGATGAGGACTAGAGACCGTGGGCATCCCGCATAGCTGGAGAGACCGTGGGTCGCCACTTTCCTTTGTGATTTTTTCTAGCATCTAGAGTTTTCTTGTTGTTTCATATTCAAGACTTGTTTCTAAAGTCTCTGTATCTCACTATTGTTTTGTAATGGCCGCTGTTTGATCCTTGTTAGTACCTAATAAAACTACTTGTTCACTTTCTATCATGACTTGTACTGTTAAAAAATCACTTTGAATCTTCATAATCCTTGGAAATTTTGTGGATAAGGTTGAGAAATATTCGATGACCTACTATGATGGGCAGATGTGCACTGCAGTCATTTATCTGGATTATGGAAACTGAAAGTTCATTGCAGCCAGCTGCACACTGGCGAGGCATGGACTCTAAGTTGAAGTAATTATAGGTAATCATGGGCTCTCGATATTATTGAGACTAAGTCCTAGATTCACAATGTTTTCTGATATCGGATAAAGTTGACAGAGTATTTTGGTAATATATTATTAGGACCATGGAACCAAAGGTTTACTGCAGCCACATGCATATTGGCGGGTAGGAACTGTAGGAAAAGTGACTCCAGATATGTATGATTGGCAGATACTATTGAGACTACTATCCTTTGATCATGTTTCGTGACTATCACTTGTACCATTTTTCATGCTAAATTCAAATTTGTATTGATTATTCCTATTCGTGCCATCTGAAATTTTGAGGACAAAATTTTTAGGGGGGAGATTTAAACTATGCTTTTCCTAATAATAAAATTGGGGATTCTTCTATGATTTTTTACTTTAATTATCCATATTAGAGTTAAATCAAATTATTACTTTCTAATTACTTGATTATCTTGATTTATTTTTTATAAACTTCTATTAAATTTATTGATTAAGATTTTATTATTGTTTTTCTAAATCCCTTTAATTATAATCCATAGTTGTTCAATTCAGTTGATTGGACTGCTCAGCCCAATGGGCCCACTCGGCCATCAAGCCAACTGGCTTTATAAATTCTTCCTAACTCTCTTTACTTAGCCAAGAGAGCCAGCACTTGACTTCACCTATTTTTAAAAAACCTAACTAGCCGTTGGCCAACTCCTCCATTCTCATTTTTGAACTCTTCTCAATTCTTCTTCTCGAGGAGAATACTCAGCCGTGAGCTCCATCCCTCATTGATCTGCCAAAGCTTAAACCCTTATCTAACTGTCTCTAACCGTTTCCTAACCACCCCGAGCGTCTCTTCTGTTGATCTCCAACAAACTTTCTCATCTTAGCCGTTGGGCTCCAAATGTCTAACTGTCGATTACCGACCGACTACCCACCCAACCGTCTAACCGTCTGCCCACACTAACTGTGCAACCGCCTGTCTGTCTATACACCGCCTATAAATGGACCCCAGACCCCTTTCTTCTTTATCACTTCTTCTGCGGTAAAGCCCTGCTCCGTTCTCCTGACCATCCTCCTCGCAACTATGGTGTTTGAAGGTTAAGCTCTGATTCGTGTGAAGACAACGGCCATGGCGATCCGAGTCCCGAGCTCTACTTTAGAGTGTGGGCAACGACGTGACGAAGAGCTGCTACATCGAGTTCATCACTTCTCCTCAACCATTTGTTGACATTAGAGGTTCAATAAGAATTATTCGATCCTTACTTTCATTTTTATTCCGTTTGACCTAGCTTGATCCTTCCTTTACGTATGATGATAGATTACGAATAATTTTGGTTGGATCACGAAGGATGGATCGGATCCTTGGTTCAGAATTAATCGATCAATTGGCATCCAATCATGGAGTAGCGTTGTGCTTCACTCAATTAAGTTCTGCATCGTTTCCTTCTTCTGATTTTGAACTCTTATCGCAGTGAGTTGAGTGGTGATTTGAGGAACATAGCTTTTTCTGTGCATCTCTGTTCTTTGGTTTTGATTGGAGACCGATTGGCGAGACTCGTTGGTGAGTTCTCGTATGTTTTTTCAAAATTTATGTGATCGCAAACAGATAGGACTCATGAATGTCTCATTCTATTCTTGCACACCACTTGTTCGGTGGAATGACTGATCCGACCTAACTACCAGCTCTGAATATACGAAAGTTTTCGTATCGGACACCAGCGATGCGAGCAAGTGTATTCTTCAGTTCAGGTATAGCTCTTGGATAAACTTTTGGATGGATGAGTGTTCACATGTTTTTGGGGACTGGACATCGTTCGATCTGAACGAGCGGGATAATCACAATCTCCTTGTCCACATGACACAGAGTCGGGATTGGGCATTGTCTAGACACGAGTTCTTGTGATGGCGACAAGGATGGGAAATAAGTTTGAATAGAGTATTAGCTATGTAGCTAACTGGATTAGGTTAGTAATAGTAAACTTTGACAAGGGTGGTTAATGGTTAGAATTATATTTAGAAGATTAAAAGCAAATAGGAAGTCTCTAATTGCATTTTTATTATATTCTAGGTGTATAGAAGACTTGGACAAAACCCGGAATCGAGGCAAGTACATGTACTCAGTATTACCATCATTGCATGTATTGCACTCATATTGTCTTGTGTCATTTATCGCACTTGTTCCCGTTGCTTGCATTGTTTCTCATGTCGAGTAGGGACGTTCTAAGACATGTGATTGCTAATTTGGACAAATATTGCTTGATAGCATACACCGTATGCCTGATGTCCATTACATGCATGACTGATAGCATTGTCGTCAGACATGCCTGATTATTGCGTGACTGATAGCATTGTCATCAGACATGCCTGATTTACTTGACTGATAGCATATTTATATGCCTGATTACATATTAGTCCCCTATGTTGATAACGTCCGATTGCACATGTACACGTAGTAGTGCATATTTTATATTCATCTTGCTCTCTGTCTTTCAGTTATATTTGCTATACTGTTCATTGACATTCTATGGTGATTTTATTGAGTTACATTGTGATGTGCTCCTTTCCTGACTGGATTGTTGATTACAAATGAGATCAATTATTACATTGACATAGCCAGCAGGGAGACCTAGCTGCGGAGCTTACTCCGAATATTGAGATATATTCATGTATAGGGGATTGACTGGATATATTGTACTGAGTATATGCTATTGGTTAGATAGTCTTTATATTTCTACCAGCTTTGTACCCAGATATTCATGTATAAGCCTGTAATAATTGTATAGTGATTTGTGATGATTAATAGTGGATAACTCGTGATAGACGCTATGATGAGAATATATAGATGGTGACTAGACTAGATGGCTCACTACCGCTTTCAACGACAGTATAGGCCGGCCATGACTTGACCCATACCCGATTATTCGGGAGCGGGGCGTGACACTAGTATTTTTCCTGCCTCGACTGATATGATGGATCCAACCATGAAACATACTAGCCAATGTATTCCAGTGTTATCAATATTATCCAATGTTATCACATACTAATGAGGATAGTATCCAATACCATTGCGATGAATTGAGGTAACATCTCATGACTGAAGATCTAATGACGATGCTAATCCGTGTACCATCATATCAAAAATCATGACAATACCAATTCGTGTACCATCATGTCAAAAATTATAAGTAACATTTCTAAATACTTGAATTATAGTGGTAGTCAAATACGGAAACTATTAGAGAATGTAATCGCCTGCGGTCCAGAGCAATGAATGTGAATCGAGGCCCAAAGTGGAGTCACAAGACTATAGATGAGATATACATTGTTAATTGGTGTTTGATAGTGTTAAACATGATTTTCTAGTGTGTAATATGAAATCTAGGTCAATTCTAGGTCAAATTGACTTAAAGTTGACTTTTAGGATCAACTGGTCAACCCTGGTCAAATCAAGTCAATCCAGGTTAGGTTTACTTATTTCAAGTCATTACTACCTAGATACCCTATCTATGTATACGGATATTACCTACATTCAATATTACCCTATGATACATTTACCCTATTTATGGGTTACCTTACTTAGATAGGTATCTTCTTACCTTACTAAATTTAGAAAATTCTCATTGCCTATCCTAGGTAGTGACCTCACCTCAACCCTAGATAGGTGATCCCTATTTTCTATTGTCTATTAGGTAAAACTTTTGCCTAACCAACCATATAGGCATGTCTTAAGGATATTCTTATTACCTTAACCTAGATTAGGAAAATACCTTACATATCCATTATCCTACTCTATTAGGTAGGTAAACCCTATTACCTATCTAAGGATACCTCTCAGTTTCCTAAATACTAACCCCTCACAATACCACCCACCCCCCCATGGCATGAATAGTGCACTCTCATACACTCATCTACTAGCTGCCACTTGACAGTTCCTTACTAGACTGTCCTGAGTGTTACTCAAACACTCCACCCAATCCTGGCCTATTGGCCAAAGTGTAGCCCAAATAGAGGGGGCAGGATCCCCTGCTGCTAGGGCAAGCTGCCAAGTGCAGCATACTGCTACTACTAGGCAAGTTGCCAAGTGAGCATGCTGCTGTTAGGGTTATATACTAAAAGCATCACTTTTATAGTAACCTTATTTCCTTAAATTTGAATGAGAATCATATGGACAAATATTTGCATATTGTATTTATTAAAGTTTTAATACAAATGTTTGATATTCTATATTGTAGATAAATGGTATATGGTGTCACACAAAAGATCATATTATCAGTTCCCTATGGAGTATAAATAGTTCACAACCTAGATGGACTTGGACAATCTATTGGAAAGGTGGTAGTATAATCTGGTATTAGTCTATCTTGACTATAGGTTTACACTAGTACACTTTGTGTGTATTTAACAAGACCACTTGAGGTTGTTCTCTTGTACTGACTACATAAGAGAATAAACACCTCTGTTATTATGGATGCTTGTGCTCTTAATCCGAATATAATAAAAGAAATGTATATGCAGTGTGCATTACTTTAACTCATGAAAGAGTGAGATTCATTATGGATCAACAACCTCTATGAATTGGGTAATAACATTGTATGTATGATGGGTTGTTGATTATAAATGGAATCCATGTCCCGATACATCGGGTTGATGATGTCCCTTAAGGAGATCATAAGGATTGTCATGTAAACCCTACAGATAGATTATATCCGACATGATAAATAAAGTTGAGCGGTACTACTTAAGGATAAAAGATGTCGAATCAATAGTTGTCAGTAACTTAATTGATCAACGGACATACGATATCTTAACATAGGAAGCCAAACGCGCATATAATAAAAGGAGCCCACAAACATAATTGGGATTATGGAGGTAGTGCAACAATAGCTCATTAGTGGACCGAGCTATTATTAATGGGCCTGGATTGTGTGTTCGGACTGAACACGGGATATCCAGATCCGTTAGGAGACCTAACCCTAATTTTCCTCATGGTCCCTACCGTGGCCTATATATATTCTCTATTTTCTAGCCTCTATATTACTGATCATAAATCTAAAGCTTTCTCTAAATTTGTGATTCATGTAAAGAGAAAGAGAGGGCTGCCAAGGAGAAGAAATGTTGGGAGATCGTCGCCCCACGACGTCCAACTTGAGGAAGGAATACGTGTAGAAGATCTTGGGGTCGTCTGCTCGAGATGCCTGGAATTACTGTCTTCTTTCCACCGCAGGAGTAATTCATAACCCTAGTTTCTGCCTATGAAGGGTTAGAACAAGTATTAAATCTGTTTAACGTTTATCGATCAATACGCACACCAAAGTAAGGGTCCTGGAAATCCTCAGTTCCATCAGCTGCTACACTAACCTGGCATGGCCAACTATTGTTGATGCTTGCCAAAATAGCTACTGCTGCTGCTAAAGCCTGGACAGTGGCTAAATGGCCAAACCTAAGCTAATGCAAACTGCACTCAACCCAATACAAGGGACTCACTCATAATCCCTCACACTCTTGACAGACACACTTCTTAACTGATTCCTAGGATACTAGGTCTGATACCAATACTGTCACTAGGAAGAACCCAACTAAACACTAATCAAGACTTACAGTTTATATTACATGTTTGTGATTTGCACCATCCCTAACACAGACACTAGGATACTCAAGACACTCACTCACTCATGCCACTAGCACAACACTCAACTGTCACTCACTCCTAATTTATCCATACACACACCAAATGCTGATATATAACCTCTACTACTACTCATTAACCTACACTTGTTCACTAATACATAGACACTCACTGTCAGCCCTGTTTTCCAAAATTATTTAAATTAGAATTAATTAGTTGCTAATGACATGGTTAGCATTAAAATATTTTAATATGATTTTAGGAATTTTTCTACAAATTTTAAATAATTTTTAAATGAGTTTTAAATACTAAAATACCATTTTTCAATTAATTAAAATGTTTTAATATTATTTGTAATATTTAGAATTGTTTTTATATCAATCTGCAATTTATTGAATTGTTATAATGGCAGTTTGCAATTAATAATTTATTTTAAATTGCGGGGTGTAAATTTTATTTGCAACTTTTGGGCGCAGGGCTATTTTGCAATTTTCCAAACTCTAGGGGGTTTTCTGCTAAACCTAACCCTAACCCTACCGACCACCGCCTTTGCGCTATCGTCATCTCCGGCAATCCTCACCGAAACCTAACCCTAATCCTAATTTCTATCCCTGTTCGACCGACCTACGTATCTTTAAAGCTACCCCGACCCCCAAAACCCTAACCCTATTTACTTCGACCCCACGACCACAGTTCTTCCCCACTTCCCCGTCACCGTAACCTAGCTCCGACGAACCCCGTCCAGCCACCACAGTAGTCGCCGTCGACATCGACCACCTCCGATCGATTCGCCCGACGAGTTACGCCCAGCGCCACCAGTGCGCCCGCCCCGACGCGTCCTCCGCCCAATCGCGCCTCGAAAGCCGCTCGACTTGGACACGTACGTGTCTTTATGTATCTCGTGTCCTATGTGTCTGTTTTCACGTATGGGACTCGCCAACACACGACGACTCTAGTGGTAAGCGTGGACACAGCAAACTCGTGTCGTGCGTGTCGCAAACGACCCGGACACTTGGACTCGACTGTATTTTGTGTCCTTAACTGTCAGGACACGAAAAAATGTTATCGGGTTACAACCCGTTAATTTAAAACCAACATAAATCGAAACTAAATCCTTTTCCTAACAAAGAGCCGAGTTGGCCACTGGTCAGCGCGCGAGTTTAACCCAAACCCCCCACCACCCCCCCCCCCCCCCCCCCCCCCC
>JANAVB010013214.1:0-37773 GCA_029216955.1 Iris pallida
GGGGGGCGGGGACGGCGGCGGGGTAGCATGGGTATGTAGGGACGAGGTTGGTTGGAGGGGGTGGAGGCAGCAGGGGGTGGGGAGGCGAGTGGTGTGCCGGGGAAGGGGGGAGGGGGTAGGGGGAGGAGAGGGTTTGGGGAGGGAAGTGAAGGGAGGTATAATTTTATCTTTTTTAAATTTTGGATATCAGTTTGAAAATATTAAATAGTTGATGGTATCAAGTTGTCGCGTAAAAAAGTTTAGGGTATCAAGTTGAAAAACTGGAATAGTTAAGGGTATCAAGTTGCAATTAAGCCTTAAATTTTGTTGTCTTGATGAATTTTAGCTTATGGACTATTGGTGGATTGAATGATACTATTGAAGTTCGGATGACTTGGTTAGATAAACCTTGAGCATGGCATTACTGGATATTAGTTTAACTTGGCTTAGTGCATAGTGAATGGATTGTGAGAAGTTGGAGTCTACCTATTACTTGGCTGAACGAATATGTAAGATTGAAGTGATTGGTGACTGGAAGCTAGGATTGTCTTGACTTGTCGATTGATTTAAGTTGGTTTTGGTAATACAAATAATTTAGAAGTATGGATTGAGCATGAGTTGGATTGAGATTTGGAAGTAAGTTCTAATTTGTGGATTAGTGATGTAGACTCACGACTTGTGATTGATGATTCAGATTTATGACTTATGATTTGGTGATTGAGATGTAAGAATTTGGATTGGTAGAGTTACCGAAACAAATTGAGAAATTGGACTATGAGAGTTGCTTGGATTGATGTCATCGATTATGATACACTCGAGGATGATTGTTGGATAGATTTACCGTAGGAAAGTCCTTGCTAGATAGACTTCAATCCTTCACTATTTATGATATTGATGTTAACGAGATTATCTATATTGGATGTCTAGGTGTTGTGATTTAAAATTAGCTTCTTAAGTTTGGATATAATTTCTTAGATTGCTGGGGTAAATTTTGACCCTAGGATTGGATGAATGCAGTGATTGTTGGTTGTATATATTGGAGATGATTTATGATGATGGTTAAGTGCGACTGAGTGAGCTATCTGGATGTTTGAGTGTGGCCTTGTGAGCTAGCCTAGTGATTAGACAGACGTTCCAATGTCGAGCAATAGAATCAGTAGGATTAACCTTAAGAAGATTTGTCTGGATAGATTGTGTAGAATAGAGTTGCGATAGCGCGACTAAGAGATAATGTTTGGATTTGATTTGGGATTTCTTGAAAATTTTGATTGATTGATTGCAGTTGAAAGAACGAGATTGTATCTGAAATTTTTTTTAGATTAATATTTTCTTATTGTGGAATTCTCTTGGATGGATGATGTTCAAATGGAGGTGATGGATAAAAATTATGATTGCGAATTTGATTGTGATTCAAAATCATGCACTTGAAAAAATGAATGATTGCTGTGTGATCCGTGGATTTGATTTGTCTTGGATTTGGATTGCTTGGAGAAGTGCTTGATGATAGTGTGATATTTGGATTTATTTTGGCATATATTTGGATTGGTCTTCCTTGAGATAATATTAATGTGTGCATAATGTTGGAATATCAGGGATATCGATCGTGTTGTCGTAAGGAATTTGATTGGAAGAATTTGTTATTGACTAATGGAATAGATTGGATTTTTGATGGTTCAAAAATTTCTGTTTGAACAAAAAGTTAATGGATGAGATGGATACATGTTTTAATATAGTTGCAAGCTAGCTATATATGAAGATTGATTCTTGGGAATTAGATGATGATAAATTTATATTTGGATGAAATGGATGATGTTAACAGGATTAAGATCATGTTGGAAGAGTATGATTGATGTATGCATAGTAAGTGATTTGGGTTTTGATACATAGTTTATTTGGATTAAAGAATTATTGGAAAATAGAACGTGGATCGATACAATGGTGAATTCTGAGATAGCAAAATTTTGCCAGAATTAAAAGTTGAGATATAATTGTGAATGTGGGTTTGATACGGTGAGGTTTGAAAGAACGGTTGATAATTGAATTTGATGCCGCTAACAAAGGAGGGTAAAATTAATTACATCAGTGGAGTGTGTTGGCCTTGCTTCAAGAGACCTCAACTCAAGTAGAGTTCTCCGCGGTTGCTGCAACGGAAGGAATTACCAAACTCAGCACGGGCAAGCTCATCTCCCTCTCCGAGCAAGAGGTCGTAGATTGCGCCGTCACTAGCGACGATCAAGGCTGCAACGGAGGGGAGATGGACGACGCCTTCAAATACATCATCAAGAACAAGGGTATCACCACCGAGGCCAACTATCCTTACACGGCAGCTGACGGCACCTGCAACGCCAAGAAGGCCGCTGCCCATGCCGCCTCCATCACGGGCTACGAGGACGTGACGGCGAACAGCGAAGCGGCCCTCCTCAAGGCTGCGGCCGGCCAGCCCGTAGCCGTTGCCATAGACGCGGGCGGTTTTGCGTTCCAGATGTACTCGAGTGGCGTCTTCACGGGGGACTGTGGCACCGATCTGGACCATGGTGTGGCCGTGGTAGGCTACGGCGCAACGAGCGACGGGACCAAGTACTGGTTGGTTAAGAACTCGTGGGGGACGTCGTGGGGTGAGGATGGATACATAAGGATGGAGAGGGATGTGGATGCTAAGGAAGGACTCTGTGGCATTGCCATGGACGCTTCCTATCCAACTGCTTAGGAGACCAACAAAGATGGTTTGTTTGTACAAATTGGCAGCAAGAAGGGTCAGGTCTGGTCTGTATGCTCCTTCTACTGGATGATAGGAGCTATCCTTGTGTGCCAAATCTGTGTTGGTGCTTTCTTTACATGGAGAGAGCTTGCTTTCAACATGCCTTATAAATTTTAGTCCCACATCGGAAATGCACCATGAGTTATCTCAACATATATACTTGGGTGTGTTGTTGAGAGATGCACATGGGGTGGTGACCCTAAGGAGGGAACCATGTGTGTGATTTTACAAGGAGGTAAGAATAAGGCTCCAAGGATTAAGCATTAATGCTTTTGTCAGTAGTCATGCGGTCTTATGCGGCATGCGGCCATTAGGCTCATGCGGTCCATGCGGCCATTAGGCTCATGCGGCCAGGCTGCTGCTGCTGCCGCATGGAGGGATCCGCTGACTGTGCAGACTACAAATCAGTTATGGAAAGGCTGAATCAATACGATTAAATTAGATCCTATCTTTGTGGGATTTGAATTAATTCAGATCCTATCTTTGTGGGATTTGAATTAATTTCGTGGGATTTGAATTAAATCTCCTTGCTATCTTTTGGGATTTGATTCAATCTTTCCATAACTGAAGAGGCGGCTAGGGTTTCCACCCTCTCTCTATAAATACTCTCTTCTGGCCTCCTTTGTAACTACTACGAAAATTACAAGTCAGAAAAGGAGAAAGAAAGAGAGAGTTGCTGCCGCCATTGCAAGTCCATCCGAGGAGTCAGAACAGAGGTGACTTCGAGCGTTCCACAAGTTCTTCAAACTTGCTGGTTCCTGGAAGCAGATCGTAGTTCTTCAAACTTGCTGGTTCCTGGAAGCAGATCGTGTGGGGCGAATCTTGCTTTAAGCAATGGTGTTTTGACACCCCAGCAACTGTTCTTCATCTAATCTTCCTCCAGATTATTTTAACTCGTTCTGTCCCAATTGCAACACGTTTGCAAGGAAGAACGAGAGATCTTCTCTTCTCTATTTTCCTCCTTCAGATTGTAATTTGGCAATTTGTTTTATTGTACCATCGTAGATCTTGAGTTTGATCACTGCAAAGTTTTTGTGTGACATCTCAGATCTCGATTGCATCAGTTTTTCCATCTTTGATCAAGTCCCGGGACTAACAATCTGTACATCCATATCTCAGTTTGGACCATGTCTATGTTCATGTATCCACAATATTTAAGTTATGGACAAGTTTATGTTGTAACCTGTTTAGTGTGTACGTACTGCAACATCAATTGTGCCTAGCTATAATTGAAACTTGTCTGCTAGTCAGTATATGTTTAATAAGAATAGTAACATCGAATTTGATGTCTAATTTTATGTTGTATCCAAAATGTAAGAGTGTCCACTTCCGGATTGTATTTAGAAAGTGTCCATGTCCGATTCAACATGAAAATATGAGGACACGTAAAATGACTGTGTGACACATGTCCGTAAGAGTGTCCGAGAGTGTCGATGATCGATATGAATTCGACACGAGACACGCTACTAAGATGAGAGCGACTCCATGCTACACAGGTTATATATCCCCTATGGTGCACAGACACGGAGGCGACGGAACAGAGTAAGGACACGATGTCACGGACACGACATCTATTTTAGTCTAACGTATTTTTTAGTATCCCTAGATTGCCTGATGTGTGTTTGTCTGTGGAGTGTCTGATACGTCTCTGACCAATCAATTTCACACATTTTTAGAGTGTCTGATACGTCTATGATGTTAATTTGTGTGTGTTCAATTTGCAAATGTCTGATTAATGGATGTCTTAATTGTAAGGTGTACTATATGACTATGCGGAAGTTAGTATGGTTTGTATACTGCTAAAAAGGAAGAAGAAAAATGGTGAGGTTTCAGCAGTAAAAACTGAAATAAAACTTGTTAATATAAGAGTGTATATGCTGTGCCGATGTTAAACTTGAAGTCCTTCCAACTTTTATTACAAATAGTTAAATAAAATTTGGAAAATAAATTGACTCTGTAATGTCGATATGTCCGAGTGGTTAAGGAGACAGACTAGAAATCTGTTGGGCTTTGCCTGCGCAGGTTCGAATCCTGCTGTCGACGAGGGTTTTGTGCCTTTTCTTCTCTGAAATACAAATCGGTTTTTTGTTTGTTTGGTGTTTTTTTTTTTTTTTTTTTTTTTTGCTTTTTCTTCTCTGAAATCCAAAAAAAAAAAAAAAAAAAACTCATGGTAATTGGTATGGTAATAACCCTCCTCGCCAGCATGTTTTCTTGATGCCCAAGAGTTCAAAAATAGAGATTTGGTATCTTGGATATTGTGATTTATCACATTCATCAAAAGTTCTAACTTATTTCTTATTTTCCAGCAATATTATGAAATAAAAAATAATTAGTGAATTTCTCAAATTACTCTAGCTTACCAATGAGATTTTGGCTAAGAAGGAGATTTGTAGCTTAAAAACATCATCCAAAATATTTAAAAAGGGGGTAATTTGTATGTTGTTTTGGGCTCATTCTTAGGATGTGTTTGGCCTGGGGTTAATACCCTAAAAAAAGTTTTTTTGAGTTAGAATATGTTGTTTTTTTTGGCCTTAGGACTAGAAGAATAGTCACACATTGGCTAGGCCAAATGAAGTGTATCTCTATATATAAGTTTTGCTTGTGTTTAGAGATGCACATGTGGTGTGGGGGAGCACATGGGTGCCATGTGGAGGTATTTTTGTAGTGGAAAGAAGGCTAACCCAACAGATAAAGCATTAATGCTTTTTGTTATGCTCTTGGAATTTATTCCAATGGAGCTAAGCCCCATAGGGGCTTATCGACTCGGACTCGGACTCATGGGCTCAAGAGACGTAATGTGACATTTTGTTGGCGCACGACGCGGTGTGCGCGTTTGGTTCAATTGGCGCAATTAGCGCAGATGGTACGCGCTGTGCACCAATTAGCGCAATCGTGTCTGTTCACGTTCTGAACAGTTAGGAAACAGTTCATTCTTTCACGGACACGTCCCGAATGTTTCGTTAACTGGGCGGTTATTGGACTGACACTATATATATGTTACTTTCTTCTCTCATTCAGTGGGTGGATAATTTCCTTACAAAATTTTCACAGTTCAGAGTAGAGAAGAGAGAAACATAGAGTGAGTCTGCGCCATCCGAGGAGTCAGAAGAGCAGAGTGTTCCATAAGTTCTTTTTTGAACTTGCTGGTTCTTGAAAGCTGTTCATGTGAGACGAATCAAGCTTTGAGCGCCGGTGTTCATTCACCCCAGCAGACTGTTCTTCCGTTCATCTCTTCTTCACTTTTATCTCGTTCTGAACGAAATTTTGTTCTAATCATCTCTTGTCCACGAAATCTTCTCTGATCTAATCAGAAACATTTTGTGGACTTTCATCGCTGCTGTTACGAAAATCATTTGTACCTTCTTCGAAGTGTTGCATTTGATTTTGTCTCTCTGAATCCTCCCAAATCTCAGTCGTGCACCTTCCTCGAAGTGTTGCCAAAATTAGTTTTTTTCATCTTAAAGTCACGTCCAGGCATTAACAGAATACATGCAGTATATTGGCCATCATTGTACCACTTTTGTCTTCTGGTCAAAATGATAAGTTTTAAAAAAGTAATATGCCGGTATGTTGATGGTATATAGTCAGTATATCGTTTTTGGTCAAAATGGTAAGAAGATTAATTGCTAACTAACGGAGGGTAACAACTCAAAATTCTTCAAAAATTGAAAATATTTAATGGTGTAATGTAAAGTATACTGCATATCAAGTTAAAAAATTTAAATAGTTGACAGAATTTAGTTGAATTGTTAGTTGTTTTCTTTCATTTGTATCGTTTTAAGGAGAGAACAACTCTATCTTGAGCTGAGGTCTCTTGAAGCAAGGTCATGAGACTATTAGTTTTGCGTATCATTTGAGCACGGGCAGAAAGTGTCGTGGGACATGCAAAGTATAGTGATTGTTACACTCGACGCAATCGACATACACATCACAAGTAGTTGTGCCACTTTAAGAAAGTGAATTTTCATCAGAAGTTAGCGTCGGCCCAAAATCACAATCCAAATCGTTTGAGAAACCTTCAGTGTATCAAAACACAACCTTCCTAGTTGCCACATCTTAAATCACTTCAATGGCCATGACAACATTGCAATGTCGTTGGCCTTACTGTTCTTCGGCGTCTGTACATGTCGCGTCGCGGTATCCTGCAGCCCGAGCGGCATGCTGATGGCCGAGATGCACGAGCGGTGGATGGGTCAGCACGGACGAGTCTACAAGGACGAGGAGGAGAAGGTGCGTTGTTTCGAGATATTCAAGGCCAACTTCGAGCGCATAAGCTCATTCAACTCCGAGAACCACAAGTTCAAGCTGGGCCTGAACCAATTTGCGGACATCACCAACGACGAAACGGTCTCAAGTCCACGTTGCCAGGTGCGCCGAAGCCAGCAGCTAACAGCAGCTTCAAGTACGAGAACGTAACGGACGTGCCGGCCACCGTGGACTGGAGGACCATGGGCGCTGTCACTCCAGTCAAGAATCAAGGTCAATGTGGTGAGTAGAGTACTCTACAACAGTCCCTCCAAAAATTTACTTTTTTTAAAAATGTCCGGTGTAACGCATGGGACTTTGTGCACGCTGTGTTGCATGTCATTTGGACACATTGTTTCCAATTTTCACACGCCACCTCTCCTGTGGTTCGATTTCGAGATCGTCCGGTCTAGCCAAAGAAGTTATATCTCTCATAGCTGACCACAAGAGTCAGCTGAGTTCAGTTTACTTGGTTTCGATTAGTAATTAAAGCTGACTTGTTTCTTTGACTGGATCTTTGCTTGTAATGACCCGCTCTGCCCTAGTGGAACGCCGATTCAAACGGCAAGTACAACGACTCAAACGAGCCGTCCACCCGAAGAGTTGGCATCGACCTGATGAAGAATCGATACAAGGCTTACATTGGCCGTCAAGATGAATCCAGACTTAGACTTTCAAAGGCGCGCTCGGAGTATCGCTCGGCCGATGCGAACATCGCTAAGGTGGGTGGCTCCGATGAACCCGTCTTTGCTTAGCCTAGACACATAACAATACAGACACTATTGCTAGAATCGTTAGGCGATAACACTGCACATGCTAATAAATGACTCAAACGCACCTAGCTAAGGGAATAATCCCATCTTGCATGCTTGTATAGAATATGGAAAGGAAATGGAAAAATGTGAGAACTCTCGCACCGCGCTCCACGCTCGTGCTAAGGCACAAGCTTACGTTCAAGTCCCTATGTGTTCAACAATAAAACAAGGAATGGTTTACAACAATGAAACGGGAAGACTATCGACATAGTCATTCCGAGTAGAGTATAGCAACATTGAAAGTCCACGGGACCGATGGGTCGCCAAGGCGACTCCCGCACAGGGAGTTGCAAAATGTATAAATGAATGAATGAATGAATAAGTGAATGAATGAATCAATGAACAAACGGACAAGTGAAAGAAAGAAAAGAATGAGTGAATAAAAGATAAGGAAGAAAAGGGATGGTTAGCGACAGGTGTGACGGACACGTGCAACGGGACTCGCTACCCGCGCTGCACGGACGCCAACCTGGTCGATAACGCATTGTGGCTAAGGGTTAGCCTACGGCTCGGAGACAGCCGTTAAGTTAAAATAAAATAAAATACGAAATGGTCGTGGACGGCTCGTGCACGAGTGAAAGGGGATTCCAAGGGCAGCGAACGACGATTTTGTGGCCGACCTAGGCAGAATCATGGCCTACGGGCGGACCGGTGTGTGGGCTTGGGCACATAAGCAAACGTAGGGCCGGTTAGTCAATAGTCTATCAAGGTGTACCAGCCATCACGCTTGATAGATGAGAATGCCACATGGGAAAATGTCCAAAATGGCTGACATGCCAGCGACCGGTGCATATAGATTTAAGTGGGCTTTGCTGGTGGCAATCCACGTGCAAATTCTTGCATTGAAATCAAAGTAGTCTAAGTTAACTGAGCAAAGCACCTTCTGAATAGGCTTGAATATAACACACAAAATGATCGAGGGTACTTCGAGCAAACGAGTTAGAAAATACGCCTACGATGCGCTAGAACCTGAGGCAGGGACACGCCCTTGAACACTGAATGTTACGCGGACTACATTAAGTTTTTCATATGAATTGTTGACTAACTTGGTTTACTTTGGACAGGGAAGGCCGGACGGTAAGTACGGGTAAGTCATGCATGTATTTCCATGCGACACTTGTATTCGGCAACACGAGATAGGCTATGAAATATGCCATGAAACTGATCCTAAGGCAAGATTAGAAAGACAATAAATGATAGATGGTGCACACAAGTAAATAGAACATGTTTGGTAATGATAGCATTGTGGGCGAGCTAGCCTCCCCACCAGTGCATAATAATGTACTGATAACCCCACAGTCTGCTTGCAGGAAGCAGGAAATGTCGGCGGGTGCAGAGCTTTCCTCGAACGTGCTAAGGCGCGGAGCTATCTCTGGAGCCTTGGAGCATTGCAAGGAGCTGGAGCACCATATACATGACATAATGTATCGGAACATCGCCATGAATTATTCCATCTTGTAAGCCACTTGGCACGTCTTTTATGTTTCAGAGAGAGAGAGCTTGAGCGATTTGTAATATCGGCCTAGCGCCGCTTGTAAACTTATTGAATATCAATAAAGAGTTGAATTCGCTTCTACTTGTGTTCATTTACTTTTCGCTGCAAATGGGGACACTCTGTGCGACTCTGTGGCCTAGCTCAAATCGGTCGTTTCTGGACTTAGCCTTGCACGGGCGCAACCTAGGCCCGTGCAGCATCATGCCTTAGCGAAGACGATCGCTCCTACGGGAGCGGAATGTGACAGATTGGTATCAAAGCACGGCTTTACGTCCTTGGACTTTATTTCGATTTTCTCAGTTTTGAAAGCTCGATTTTGAAACAAAAGAAGTGTACGCTCTCTCTCGTTGTGCCTTGGGATGTTCCATACAATAGGTCTAATATTTTTAAAAGCTCGTACAAGTACTCGGTCGAACGGGATCGCTAGGCGAAGGCCTTTGTGCCGAACCACGACGTACTTGAGTTGGAAGGAATCGATGCTAAGAGTTAGCAAAATGCAATACGTGCTTGAATAACCTTACGCTGACAATAGCGAACGAGTACACGAGATCGAAGTATAGTTCGAACGGGATGGTTATGCACGCAGCCTTTTGGCTAAGTTGTGCCGAGTGTCGCGCACCTAGACTTCATGGTGCAAACGAGTTGCGAGCGAGATTGACTATCGCTCGGACGAGAATAAGGAAGACTTAGAACGTATGTTGATAGAGACGCTATTTGAACCACGCTAAAGCGAGCACGAGAAATAGTTCTTAGATTTTGAGGAATGAGCGAACGCACAATTGGACATGTCGATCGGGAGTTGAATAACGTTTCAAGGATTTATAGAATGACTTGACTCCGAGTGGTGTATGTGATAGCTTCGAAGAAGAATAAGAGTGAGCGTCGACGACCAATCGAGTGGCTCGAACCCTGAGTGGTGTATGGACGTTATAGAAAATTGTCCGAACAAAACTAAAGGATTTACGGGTAGAACGAGCATGTCGGCAAGCGATGATATCGCGCAAAGGCTTAGAATGAGTAACGCTTAGTTGGTTTTGACTTCGAGAGTCTTAAACGAGATATCGTTCGGACGAAGTAAGAATGCGTAGTACGAATCATGAAACGAATGGAGGTCTTGGTCGAGGAAACATAGAAGATCGTGCATGCGATAAGGATTTGGAATGGACGTTGCTCAATGAAAGAGTTAGCACGAGACAATGTGAATTGAGGAATTAATTTGCACGACTCAGAATTCGTTGCGAAAGGAAGATCGTCAGGTTATGTACATCATCGATGGTATTGAGGCGTATCAAAAATCGATGTACAATAACTCGGGGGTACTCTAATTCGATGAATGACGATCGTGTTAGAAGTTATTATTTTAAAGAATGCTATGTCGGAGATTTGATAGGAATGAATGTTTGGATGAAGAAGGGAAGTGACTTGAATGTTCGGTGATAACTACAACGACAACGATCTTGTCTTGCGCGAGTGCAACTCCAGCCTCGCACATACGTCACGTCGGATTTGGGACGATCATTCCGCGTGAGCGTTGGCATGGTGATTCATGTCCAGCGGGAATGATCGAACTCGAAATACCTTGACATGGCAATTTGATTGCTCCGACTTATGGTTTGAAGCGAAGGTAAATTCGAGGATTGTTAGGACTTGCGATTGAAGAATAAGAAAAACTTGAGGATTGAGTAGACCCAATCCGCATATCGAAAACGTGTAAGTCTAGATTCAACGCAAGAGTTACGTCCCGATGAGGACGATTATTCCGCGAAAACGTTGACGTGGTGATTCATGTCCGTCGTGGATAATCAGACTTGCATGAGATCGGGGCGCGACATATTGCAAGGCTAGACGACCTTGTGATCGACTACGTGAATTGGATAGGATGGATAGGTGGATTGTATTAAACACACTTGAAGAGATAGACTATAAAAATTGTTAGTGTGGACAAACGATATTAACATGTCGAGGATTTGGTTGAGGATAACCTACGAGCTCGAACTTGGAGCGGAGAATGTGTTGATGCGAATAGGGTGAACGTTGCTTGATGTTTAAAAATTTGAGTGAAACGAACTTGGGTAGAAACTCCCGTACAAACGAACAAATGGTTTGACCATAGGAATTGGGGCGAGCGTCGTGCAACGGCCTTGCACGATGAGCAACGGACTTGACGTGTAACTATGAATTTGTGAGCTGACCTAGCGGATAGGTGGACGACCGTATGCCGAGTGATTGAACTTGTGCAATTGACCTTACAGTATCGTCTGGACGGACGATAGACTTGGGCAATAAGACTTAGAGTAGGACGGGGAAATGGGAGTGTGCGTAAACGACGGCGAGACTGGCCCAAACGAAGTGAATGATAGGAATGGATGATGCGCAAGTAAAGTTGGGATAACGAATTGAATCATTTGATTGGAAGAAATACTCGGTGATAGTACAATACTTGACCTTGAATTGGACGGAAATTACTTAGACTTGGTCGACCCCGCTAAGAAGAAATCGTATTGATTTCGTTGACAAGAGCGCTTGAGAAGCGAATCGAATAAATCTCGGGGACCGAAATAAACGATATGTGATACACACATGAGTTCGGTTTTAATCGAAGTTAGCAAAACGATCGGCAAATCGAAACTATCACGAGTAGCTTGTCCGACTTCGCTAGTCGCTAAGCTTGGTTGAAATGTACGTATTCGGGGGACGCCTTGAATGCGTGCACGATCCAAAATTCAGCGATATGATGAACTCGAATGTAGCTGCAAGTGGGTGTTGAGATGCGTATGAACGAATGAGTGAGTTTGCCTCAGCTTACGTTTCTCATATTTGACGAACTACAACGCACCTCGTACGACCGTTTCAGTCCTATGATACGTCAAATTAGCAACCAAGTCGAAAAAACACTTGAATTGAATAAGTGCCATCAACTCTAAAATGAATGAAAAGTCATTCAATAAAAAATCGACCAAACGTACGCGACGTAGAACTTAGAATGGTATCGAGTATGGTTCGATGCCATCGAACGATAGAGCCGTTCGATAGTATTGTCTAAGAAACACGACGACACGAGTTAAGAAATGGTAGGATGACCTGCATTCAGGAAGTCTCGAGGACGAGACTTGTTTTGAGTGGTGTATTATGTAATGACCTGCTCCGCCCTAGCGGAACGTCGATTCAAACGGCAAGTGCAACGACTCAAACGAGCCGTCGACCCGAAGAGTTGGCATCGACTTGATGAAGAATCGATGCAAGGCTTACATTGGCCGTCAGATGAATCTAGACTTAGACTTTCAAAGGCGCGCTCGGAGTATCGCTCGGCCGATACGAACATCGCTAAGGTGGGTGGCTCCGATGAACCCGTCTTTGCTTAGCCTAGACACATAACAATACAGACACTATTGCTAGAATCGTTAGGCGATAACACTGCACATGCTAATAAATGACTCAAACGCACCTAGATAAGGGAATAATCCCATCTTGCATGCTTGTATAGAATATGGAAAGGAAATAGAAAAATGTGAGAACTCTCGCACCGCGCTCCATGCTCGTGCTAAGGCACAAGCTTACGTTCAAGTTCCTATGCGTTCAACAATGAAACAAGGAATGCTTTACAACAATGAAACGGGAAGACTATCGACATAATCGTTCCGAGTAGAGTATAGCAACATTGAAAGGCCACGGGACCGATGGGTCGCCAAGGCGACTCCCGCACAGGGTTGCAAAATGTATAAATGAATGAATGAATAAGTGAATGAATGAATCAATGAAAAAACGGACAAGTGAAAGAAAGAAAAGAATGAATGAATAAAAGATAAGGAAGAAAAGGGATGGTTAGCGACAGGTATGACGGGCACGTGCAACGAGGCTCGCTACTCGCGCTGCACGGACGCCAACCTGGTCGATAACGCATTGAAGGGTTAGCCTACGGCTCGGAGACAGCCGTTAAGTTAAAATGAAAATAAATACGAAATGGTCGTGGACGGCTCGTGCACGAGTGAAAAGGGATTCCAAGGGCAGCGAACGACGATTTCGTGGCCGGCCTAGGCGGAATCATGGCCTACGGGCGGACAGGTGTGCGGGCTTGGGCACATAACCAAATGTAGGGCCGGTTATTCAATAGTCTATCAAGGTGTACCAGCCATCACGCTTGATAGATAAAAATGCCACAGGGGAAAATGTCCAAAATGGCTGACATGCCAGCGACCGGTGCATATATATTTAAGTGGGCTTTGCTGGTGGCAATCCACGTGCAAGTCCTTGCATTGAAATCAAAGTAGTCTAAGTTAACTGAGAAAAGCACCTTCTGAATAGGCTTGAATATAACACACAAAATGATCGTGATTACTTCGAGCAAACGAGTTAGAAAACACGCCTACGACGCGCTAGAACCTGAGGCAGGGACACGCCCTTGAACACTGAATGTTACGCAAACTATATTAAGTTGTTTCATATGAATTGTTGACTAACTTGGTTTACTTTGGACAGGAAAGGCCGGACGGTAAGTATGGATAAGTCATGCATGTATTTTCATGCGACACTTGTATTCGACAACACGAGATAGGCTATGAAATATGCCATGAAACTGATCCTAAGGCAAGATTAGAAAGACAATGAATGATAGATGGTGCACACAAGTAAATAGAACGTGTTTGGTAATGATAGCATTGTGGGAGAGCTAGCCTCCCCACCAGTGCATAATAATGTACTGATAACCCCACAGTCTAGTTGCAGGAAGCAGAAAACGTCGGCGGGTGCGGAGCTTTCCTCGAACGTGCCAAGGCGCGGAGCTATCTCTGGAGCCTTGGAGAGTTGCAAGGAGTTGGAGCACCATATACAGGACATAATATATTGGAACATCGCCATGAATCATTCCATCTTGTAAGCTACTTGGCACGCCTTTTATGTTTCAGAGAGAGAGAGCTTGAGCGATTTGTAATATCGGCCTAGCGCCGCTTGTAAACTTCTTGAATATCAATAAAGAGTTGAATTCACTTCTACTTGTGTTCATTTACTTTCCGCTGCAAATGGGGACACTCTATGCGACTCTGTGGCCTAGCTCAAATTGGCCGTTTCTGGACTTAGCCTTGCACGGGGGCAACCTAGGCCCGTGCGGCATCACGCCTTAGCGAGGACGATCGCTCTTGCGGGAGCGGGGTGTGACATTGCTGGGCATTCTCTACTATTGCCGCAACCGAAGGGGTTACGAAACTCAGCAACGGCAAGCTCGTTTCCCTCTCGGAGCAAGAGCTGGTAGACTGCGACGTCAAAGGCAAGGACGAGGGCTGCAGCGGGGGTTTCATGGAGGACGGGTTCAAGTTCATCGTAAGCAACAAGGGCGTCACCCGCCGAGGTCGACTACCCGTACAACGCTTCCGTCGACACGTACAACGCCGAGAAGGCTGCTTTCCCGACGGCCACCATCTCGGGCTACGAGGTCATGCCCGCGAACAGCAAAGCTGCGCTCCTCAAGGCCGTCGCCAACCAGCCTGTCGTCGTCTCCATAGATGCAGGCGGGTTCGCCTTCCAGGCGTACTCAAGCGGTGTGTTTATCGGAGAGTGCGACACCGATCTGGACCACGGCGCGGCCGCCGTCGGATACGGTACGGCAGGCGATGGGACCAAGTACTGGCTGGTAAAGAACTCGTGGGAGACGACGTGGGGCATGGAGGGATACATAAGGGTGGAGAGGGACGTGGATGCAAAGATCGAGCTCTGCGGCATTGTCATGGATGCATCATATCCAACTGCTTGATCAAGATCAACACCCCCTCCCCTCTTTGTATTGAGCACTACTGAACATGTTAGTGCTGGAGCATAATTTTTCGATGGAAAACTATAAATATGAAACAATTGTAAGAACAATGTTCCAACACAACACTGCTAGGAAGGTTGTGCAAGTATAACGAAGATCTAAGAAGATTACGTTATTATATTACGAGAATCTAAAAAGATTTCGTAATCCACAGCAGCATATGATATACGAGAATCTAAGAAGATTTCGTAATCACAGCAGTGAAGAAGAAGAAGACAGGCGAAAGATGGAAGATGGCCTGCTGGGGTGAATGATCACCGTTGCTCAAAGCTATATTCGCCCCACACGAATAGCGTCCAGGAACCAGTAAGTTCGTCGGAGAACTTTGGAACACTTTGCTCTTCTGACTCATCGGATCGTACACGGACTCCCGGGCAAAAGCAATGCTGGGGCAAAGCTTCTCTTCTCTCTGCAGGCTCTGTTTACTTGTGTAAAGAAAACACTTATAAACTTTTATAACTCTCTGAAAATATTCTGTATTGTACTGTGCCTGTGAGAGAGAAAAGACCTTATATAGGCCCGAGTAGCAACTGCCCGGTTAGCACAACATTCGGGATGTGGTAATAACCACTCGGGACGTGCAGTAACCGCTCAGATCACGTACAGGCACGATCTGAAGCAAGTTGTGACACTCTAGCAACCCGCATGCCTTGCACCTTGCGTACAGAGCCACTTGCGCCACACTGTACCATACGCCTTGTGCGTCTTGTACACCTTGTGCCACACGCCTTATGCGCCTTGCACACCTTGCGCTACATGTACAACGCAAAATTGTGCCACTTGCGCTACTTGTGCAACCTGGCACAACCTGTACACAAACTGGCGCAACCTGTGTGCAGCCTGGCGCAACCTGCGCTCAACCTGTGCGCAGCCTGGCATAACCTGGTACGCACCCTAGTCGCACAACCTAGGCCGTACAACCTGTGTCGCGCAACGTGGCACGCAACGTGGCATGCAACTTGGCCGTGCAAGTGGCTCGCGCAACGAGCACAACTGAAGCGCACTATGCGCCTAGCGACGATGCGGACGTGCTAAGTACAAAGTGCGCCAACAAATGCCATATTATGCCTCATGAGCCCATGAGCCCATGAGCCCGAGTCCGAGTCCGAGTCGCTAAGCCCCTACGGGGCTTAGCTCCCATGGAAATAAATTTCCCAAGAGCAAAAGCATTAATGCTTTTAATTATTGATTTAGCCTTTTTTTATTAGAAAAATAACCCCACATGGCACACCCATGTGCACCTCCACACCACATGTGCATCTCTAAACTAGCATAGCTAATATATAGATATACAACTTCTTTGGCCTATCCGATGTGGGACTAAAGTTTATAAAGAAAAGGCCAAAAACCACAACAATCCCCCACATATCTCTATATATGGGTATAAGTGTTCCCCACAGTAACTGTCCATCATGCATTAGGAGATGTCGCTGATGACATAAATCTTCCCGTATGGGTCAAACAACAGACTATAATACAAGAATGGACTAAGCCTTGAATTCTGCATCATAGCTGAAATTCTTTCCACTCACATAATGTAGTTATGTGCTTCATTAAAGGACCTTTGCTAGCCTGGTTTCAGTGTATAATTTTGGGCGTCTACAAGTTTACCCTCAAGAGACGGCCTATATCTCTTTGTACATACACTATAGGTAAGTTCATTATAAAAAGACATGGTATGAAGCGCTTTGCGCTTTCCTTGCGGTGCTACACCGCTATGACATGGCTTAAAGACGAGGCCTTATCCCGTACCTGGAACCTCGTCGTAGTGTCATACTACTATAGCATGAGGCAACCGCCTCTTTGTAGTGCCAAACTACCAGCATGAAGCCTTAGGCTCCCTTGCGGTGTTACGCCACAACGACATGGCTTGCAAGGCCGAAGCTCTATCCCTAACCGGGTACCTCATCGTGGTGTCGTGCCACTGTAACATGAGGAACTCCTCCTCTTTGTAGTGCTGACTACACCCTCTTTATTTTAACATACAGCATTAGGCTAACTGCCTATTTGCGGTACTACGCCACTGTGACTTGGTTAGCAAAGCCGAGGCATTATTCCAAGCCTGGGAACCTCATGGTGGAGTCACCCTACAGTAGCATGGAGTTTCACTCCTTGTAGTGCTATTCTACCGTACTTCCTGTAAAGTATACCAGGCATTCACTCTGCCTGAGAACTCATCAAGGCATTTTAAGCCAACCTGCCCCAGTCCCAAAATACGTAGGACCAAGTACGTAGACATGCCAACTGTATACATACGAAGTACATGGGCCTTGTATGTATACATAAGCTGTAAAATATAGTAATCCAAGACAACTAAATCTCATCCACAATGAAAGAAATAATAATATAGAAATTAACTTACATATTTATGATACAATCGTTGGGCGGAGACAAAGTCAACTACCAACTATCTCAATGAAAGAAATGTACAAGAATCAATCCATAAAATGATAAGACGAGCCAAGCACAATCGTCTTCGAAGAAATGGAGAAGACCACGGCCTTGGCTAGGATACCTGCGGAAAATATGAACACACACCAGGGGAAAAACCAGGTCCTCAGACGGACGTAGCAAGATACAGGAAGAACAAGCTAATATGAACTTGTCAGAATAAAATAATATAAATGACTATCCTAGACCCAAATATGCAAAGGAGATTCTAACCGCCTAATGTGCAATTTAGAGAACAACTTTCATGCGCATGGATGGAATTTTAGGCTATGTGTACGTAACTGGCATCCAGTCATCTGTATCCGTCCGTAACGTCTAAAACGTTAGAGGGCATCTGCAAATATATCGCCACAGTTCCATCCGGAGACTGTGGTTTACCTGTTTGGCTTCCCATACGCACTAGCGACAGTCCTCCCCTAATTTATCCCACACTGTTCAAGTCATGTCCATGGCTCGTCCAGTTTTGTAACTGCTTGAGTCTCTAAAACCCTAGTAATAGCAGTTACGAACAACTACCGTCACACGACAATAAAGATAGCTAGTCAATAAGTCGTACCCCTAATAAAATGCCTCAAACCGTGTAGTGTAAGTGTCATGGCCAGCGGAGATATAAAATTATCCCGCAATAGGAGGGTAGTCTGCTAACATTAAGTTAACATGCATATAGTAAAGTAAAACGACTAATAGAGTCGCTTGCACCCAAGTATGGCTTGGACGCGCAGCAAAGGAAACTAACAATATGAAACAAAATAAATAATACAGTAAATAAATAATTGACAGAATTAACAAGGTATACTTGCCTGTTGCGACGCCTGGTGAGCTGCTCGGTGTGGTACAATAAAGGTGGCACAAGATATGAATTCGATGTTACAACTATGCATGACGGGCTCGGATGATGACACGGACGGTTCCATCGGGTCCAGGGCGGTCAATTTAGTTATGGACGGTAATAAGAAGTCTAGAATTGGCAAGAGAATAGGTAATGGGCTTAGTCACGGATATGGATGGATAATAGAAGAAAGTGTCAATAAATATATGATTTAAGAAAATATTTTATAATACTTGAACCTATATATATAGTTATGTATGCCTTTACATATATAATCAAAATCGAAAGTCGCTCTAGGACAAAAAACTCTATGGTTGTCAGGATAGGGTTTTTAAGTTAAAGCATATATTTAAAATAGAAAATAATCCAATAACTATTTGAGATGCTATATTTATAAAAAGATTTTAGATAAATATTTAAAGTTTAGAAAATCATTTTGGACTAAATCCTACTTTTTTGACAAAGTACAGTATTTAGGTCAAGATTGACTTTAAGAATATCTAGAAGCACTATAAATAATCTAATTTCTATAATAATAATAATTTGACAAATAAAATTTTAACAAACAAAAGAAAAACAACAATAATAATAATATTAGTATTAATAATAATAATAACTATGTAGATAATAGACTGCTGTTGTCTTCCCAAATAATAATAATAATAATAATAATAATAATACGATCCAAAAATATTTCCTCCACAAAATAAAACAACAAAGCTACAGTATTCTCACAAACAGAACGAAAGATGAAAAAAAATATATAATAATAAAAAAAAAAATAGCATAAAAACAACAAAAAAAATAACTTAAACAGAAAAAAAACAAATGATAATAAATTAAAATAAATAAATAAATAAAAAAGAAGAGAGAAGCTGTTCTCTCGAAAAGAGAACAGCATACAAACAAAAAAAAGAACCGAAAAAAGAAAGAAGAGAGAGAAAGACAGTTGGAGAGAGGGAGGAAGAGAGGTGGAGAAGAAATGGGCGATCGCCGGCGGAGAAGTCGGAGAGGGGAGCTGGACGGAGAGGAAGGGTGGCTTGGGAGAGAATCGGGGCTGGGGTCGTGAGGAGTCAGACGGGGGAGCTGGTGGAGGAGTCCGACGGCTCGGAGGGATCGAAGCGGACGGAAATGAAGGGGCTCCGGCTTGGCGCGCGGCTCGGCGAGGAGCGGTAGGAAAGGGGTTTGGGGAAGTCGGCGTCAGGCGGTCGGCGTCGGCGCACGCAGTTGGACGCGACGGCCGAAGAGGATCGGGAGGGAGAGAGGCGGACGGCTCAAGTTCGGCGGCGGCAAGGGCCGGCGCAGATCTGGGGCGGTGCGACGTTGGCTGACGCGGCGACGGCGACCAAGTCGCGGCATCGAGGAGGCAGAGGTAAGCGGCGGTCAGGCTTATTCCTTTCAATTTTTTTCTCTCTTTTGGGGTTTTGCAAATCTCGACGGTGGAGGTGGCGGATGGTGGTGATGACATTGATGGTGGTGGCGTGGTTTTTGTTGTAGCAGCGGTGGTCGGACAATGGTGGCGGGTGGTGGTGTGTTTGTGGTAGTCAGGGCGGATCGGGTGGCCGAGGGGAGTCGGGCTGGTCGAGATTGTCGGGATGGTTGGTGGCGGTTGTCTGGTGGCGACTTGTGGCTGCGCTCGGGATGAGCGGGGGTGACGGGAGTGTTTGGCCACTGGCCGAGATGGTGTGGCACCTCTGGTTGTGTGGTTATGTATTTGCCGGGTTCTGCGGTGGTGTTGATGTCTGGTGGCTGTAGGTGGGGATGATAATGACGATGACGAGGGATCTATGGTTCAGGCAGGATTGATGGTGATGAACGGGCGTGGTGCCGTGTAGGTCGGGGATAGGGGCTTGCTGTCGTGAAGTCGACGGCAAGATGGTGGGGGGGCGGTCGATAGGAGGCAGAAGCGGCAAAAACAAGGCTAGGGCTAGGATTAGGGATTTATTAAATCGTGTCGGGGTTGTCGACACGGAGAATGAAATTGTATATGTAAAATATGGAATAAGATAGTGGACACGTACATGGACACGATGCACGAGTGGTTGGAAATTATTTGTGGAAAAATTTTTGTGGCTGTGAGGAAATTATGGAGGAGTACATACCTATTTATAGGATGTGGGAATTTCCAGTTTGATAAAGATTAGGAGTAGTTTAAACCCAATTAGATAATTAGCTACTAATAATTTAAATCCAAAATCCAATTTAAATCCAAATTCAATTTAAATCCAATTAAATTCCAACCTTTAACTAAAAATTAGATAAGTAAATCAAATTTCAAAATATAGGTATTATTTTAATTATTTAAATAAATCCATGGAATCAAATCAAGATTTAAATTGGCATAATAATTCAAAAATATATTTTCCAAAAATACAATAATAATAATTTCGAAAATTATATATTATTTAAAAATAAACTAATAAATAATTACGAATACTTATCTATGACCAAATAATATTTACATAAATATATTTTTCTAAAATAAAATTTTATAAGAATAATTATTTATTATTATAGCTGTATAAATGAAAGGCTTTATAAATAACTAACAAACTTGGAGATTTTTGAATGCTAACAAAATAATTATTATGTATATTATTTTGAAACCATAAAAATAAAAATATTTTTTCAAAATTATGTACGCTCGCACTTATTCGCACTCGTCGAGCAAATTCGAGAAATGAACTTTCGCGCACGACGTACAATACGACTACGCGACGTACAATACAAAATTTTAAATCAGTACCAAATTTAATATATAAAATAAAAAAATATTAAAAATTTATGGGTTTTACATCCTACCCAACTTACAAGAATTTGTCCTCGAAATTAAGAATAAGTAGGGGGTTTGAGAGGGTACAAGGGTATATCAATGAGGAACAAAAATATGCATTAGAAAATCGTGACTTCAATAACTACGAAAATAAATCACGAATTTAATTTAGGGAGTGAATGATGGTCGCGACAATGAATCTAGGGTTAAGGAAAAGGACGAGTAAGTCAAGATGGGGATAGTCCCATCGGTTGGTCGGTGGCTAACTATTTTGGCAATAGTTGGGGGGATAACTAAAGGTGATACCTTGGGTCTATCTATTAGTACGAGTCTTCGTCTAAACAAGTGAAAGACGAAAACCAATATGAGTCCAAAGAAGTTGTTTTCGAATTCCAATACGTGGTTCAAAGGCGAGCGAGTAATTCAAAAGAATTGCCAAAGCTGTTGTGGATGGAACTCTAGAGGACAAGTTTAGCTATGTCTCTATCCACGTAGAACGATAAATAAAAGCGAACCAAAGTGCACTTGGTTGATCAGACCATCATGCACCGGTTCTAATAAGACAATATACTAGTGAGTGGCCACTCCATAGCATATGCCTTGATCAAGCTCGATAAGGAATTAGCTTGCAAATACTAGGCTAAAACTAGCAGCATAGGATAGTCAAAAATAGTAACAAAAACATAGGCACGATTAATATTGAAAGAAGTGGAATTAGTTCAAACTTCTTAAGACTAAGTTATATCCTATGTTGGTCACTATACAGTCGTCCTATAGTCTCTTTTGTCCAAGTCTTTGGTTGACTAGATGCTTTAGGGTCCTCTAAATTCTAGAACCTAAGTGAACTTGCTAATATAGGTCACAAGGACAAAGGGATTGCTAGGTCATAAGGCATTCTACCCAACTTACAAGAATTAAACTAGTAGGGGATGGGACAATGGGACAAGTCTACCTAGTATGGATTACCTTTCTAACCAACATCAAGCACGAAAGAAGGATAAGAATTAACGGTAGAGGGAAACAAGCAAGATGCAAATCGAGAGTCAAGCGAGAAGACAGTCAAGTGTGTGGATGAGATCCTAGACTCTAATCCTATACGCAGACCTGCATGGGCCACCACAAAAACATGTAACGCCCCAGTCCCAAAATACGTAGGACCAAGTACGTAGACATGCCAGCGGTATACGTACGAAGTACATGGGCCTTGTATGTATACATAAGCTGTAAAATGTAGTAATCCAAGACAACCAAATCTCATCCACATGAAAAGAATAATAATATAGAAATCAACTTGCATATTTATGATACAATCATTGGGCGGAGACAAAGTCCACTACCAACTATCTCAATGAAAGAAATGTACAAGAATCAATCCATAAAATAAGACGAGCCAAGCACAATCGTCTTCGAAGAAATGGAGAAGACCACGGCCTTGGCTAGGATACCTGCGGAAAATATGAACACACACATGGGGAAAAACTAGGTCCTCAGACGGACGTAGCAAGATACAGGAAGAACAAGCTAATATGAACTTGTCAGAATAAAATAATATAAATGACTATCCTAGACCCAAATATGCAAAGGAGATTCTAACCGCCTAATGTGCAATTTAGAGGACAACTTTCATGCGCATGGGTGGGATTTTAGGCTATGTGTACGTAACTGGCATCCAGTCATCTGTATCCGTCCGTAACGTCTAAAACGTCAGGAGCATCTGCAAATATATCGCCACAGTTCCATCGGAGACTGTGGTTTACCTGTTTGGCTTCCCATACGCACTAGCGACTGTCCTCCCCCAATATATCCCACACTGTTCAAGTCATGTCCATGGCTTGTCCAGTTTTAACTGCTTGAGTCTCTAAAACCCTAGTCATAGCAGTTACGAACAACTACCATCACACGATAATAAAGATAGCTAGTCAATAAGTCGTGCCCCTAATAAAATGCCTCAAACCGTGTAGTGTAAGTGTCATGGCCAACGAAGATATAAAAATATCCCACAATAGGAGGGTAGTCTGCTAACACTAAGTTAACATGCATATAGTAAAGTAAAAGACTAATAGAGTCGCTTGCACCCAAGTATGGCTTGGACGCACAGTTTATAGCAAAGGAAACTAACAATATGAAAAAAAATAAATAATACAGTAAATAAATAATTGATAGTTAAATCAGCAGGTATACTTGCCTGTTGTGACGCCTGGTGAGCTGCTCGGTGTGGTACAATAAAGGTGGCACAAGATATGACTTCGATGTTACAACTATGCATGACGGGCTCCGATGACGACACGGACGGTTCCATCGGGTCAGGGCGGTCAATTTAGTTATGGACGGTAATAAGAAGTCTAGAATTGGCGAGAGAATAGGTAATGGCTTAGTCACGGATATGGGTGGATAATAGAAGAAAGTGTCAATAAATATATGATTTAAGAAAATATTTTATAATACTTAAACCTATATATATAGTTATGTATGCCTTTACATATATAATCAAAAATCGAAAGTCGCTCTAGGACAAAAAAATCTATGGTTGTCAGGATAGGGTTTTTAAGTAAAAGCATATATTTAAAATAGATAAATAATCCAATAACTATTTGAGATGCTATATTTATATAAAAAGATTTTAGATAAATATTTAAAGTTTAGAAAATTATTTTGGACTAAATCCTACTTTTTGACAAAGTACAGTATTTAGGTCAAGATTGACTTTAAGAATATCTAGAAACACTATAAATAATCTAATTTCTATATAATAATAATTTGACAAATAAATAATTTTAACAAACAAAAGAAAAATAACAATACTAATAATATTAGTATTAATAATAATAATAATAACTATATGTATAGATAATAGATGCTGTTGTCTTCCCAAATAATAATAATAATAATAATAATTATAATATCCAAAAATATTTCCTCCACAAAATAAAACAACAAAGCTACAGTATTCTCACAAACAGAACAAAAGAAGAAAAAAATTATAATAATAATAATAATAAAAAAATAGAAATATAACAACAACAAAAAAATAACTTAAACTGAAAAAAAAGATAATAAATTAAAATAAAAAATAAAAAAAAAGAAGAGAGAAGCTTTTCTCTCGAAAAGAGAACAACATACAAACAAAAAAAAGAACCGAAAAAGAAAGAAGAGAGAGAAGACAGTTGGAGAGAGGGAGGAAGAGAGGTGGAGAAGAAATGGGCGATCGCCGGCGGAGAAGTCGGAGAGGGGAGCTGGACGGAGAGGAAGGGTGGCTTGGGAGAGAATCGGGGCTGGGGTCGTGAGGAGTCAGGCGGGGGAGCTGGTGGAGGAGTCCGGCGGCTCGGAGGGATCAGAGCGGACGGAAAGGAAGGGGCTCCGGCTTGGCGCGCGGCTCGACGAGGAGCGGTAGGAAAGGGGTTTGGGGAAGTCGGCGTCGGGCGGTCGGCATCGGCGCACGCGGTTGGACGCGGCGGCAGAGGATCAGAGGGAAGAGGCGGACGGCTCGAGTTCAGCGGCGGCAGGGGCCGTCGCAGATCTGGGGCGACGCGACGTCGGCTGACGCGGCGGCGGCTGACCGGCGGCGGCGACCAAGTCGCGGCATCGAGGCGGCGGAGGTAAGCGGCGGTCAGGCTTATTCCTTTCAATTTTTTTTCTCTTTTGGGGTTTTGCAAATCTCGACGTTGGAGGTGGCGGATGGTGGTGATGACAGTGATGGTGGTGGCGTGGTTTTTGTTGTAGCAGCGGTGGTCGGACAATGGTGGCGGGTGGTGGTGTGTTTGTGGTAGTCGGGGCGGATCGGGTGGCCGAGGGGAGTCGGGCTGGTCGGGGTTGTCGGGATGGTTGGTGGCGGTTGTCTGGTGGCACTTGGGGCTGCGCTCGGGATGAGCGGGGGTGACGGGAGTGTTTGGCCACTGGTCGATATGGCGTGGCACCTCTGGTTGTGTGGTTATGTATTTGCCGGGTTCTGTGGTGGTTGATGTATGGTGGCTGTAGGTGGGGATGATGATGACGATGACGAGGGAGCTATGGTTCAGGCAGGGTTGATGGTGATGAACGGGCGTGGTGCCGTGTAGGTTGGGGATAGGGGCTTGCTGTCGTGAAGTCGACGGCGAGATGGTGGTGGGGGCGGTCGACATGAGGCAGAAGCGCAAAAACAAGGCTAGGGCTAGGATTAGGGATTTATTGAATGTGTCGGGTTGTCGACATGGAGAATGAAATTGTATATGTAAAATATGGAATAAGATAGTGGACACGTACATGGACACGATGCACGAGTGGTTGGAAATTATTTGTGGAAAAAATTTTGTGGCTGTGAGGAATTTGGAGGAGTACCTGCCTATTTATAGGATGTGGGAATTTCCAGTTTGATAAAGATTAGGAGTAGTTTAAACCCAATTAGATAATTAGCTACTAATAATTTAAATCCAAAATCCAATTTAAATCCAAATTCAATTTAAATCCAATTAAATTCCAACCTTTAACTAAAAATTAGATAAGGTAAATCAAATTTCAAAATATAGGTATTATTTTAATTATTTAAATAAATCCATGGAATCAAATCAAGATTTAAATTGTCATAATAATTCAAAAATATATTTTCCAAAAATACTAATAATAATAATTTTAAAATTACATTATTATTTAAAAATAAACTAATAAATAATACGAAATACTTATCTATGACCAAATATTATTTACATAAATATATTTTTCTAAAATAAAATTTTATAAGAATAATTATTTATTTTATAGCTGTATAAATGAAAGGCTTTATAAATAACTAACAAACTTGGAGATTTTTGAATGCTAACAAAATAATTATTATGTATATTATTTTGAAACCATAAAAATAAAAATATTTTTTCAAAATTATGTACGCTCGCACTTATTCGCACTCGTCGAGCAAATTCGAGAAATGAACTTTCGTGCACGACGTACAATACGACTACGCGACGTACAATACAAAATTTTAAATCAGTACCAAATTTAATAAATAAAATAAAAATATTAGAAATTTAGGGGTTTTACACAACCTTCCCACAGGATCTATTTTTCGCAGAAAACAACAGTAGACAACAGTGGTTGTAGGTCTGTAACCTCTCATGTCCAATAGAATATGTACCCACCGTTCCTGATATTCTTCCGATTAGTGTTCCTCCCTTGAACCAAAAGCTAGTTGCCTAGTAGATTTCTCTTTGAACTATTAGCATAAAACTTTATGGTAGGAATACAATAATACAATATCAGAATGCCTTCAAGCCCATTTTACAAGCTGTGTCATCGACCAGCTGGCGCTTGAGGCCCTTGGTGAACGGATCCGCCAGGTTCTCCTGACTTCGAAAATCAATCACTGCAATAACACATCTCTTGATAAGATCGTGCCATGTGCTTCAACCGTACAGTCCACTTCTTCCTGTTGAAGAGGTCATTTGATGCCATCGCCGCAGTCGCCTGGTTGTCGCAGTATATCGATATTGCCGGTATTTGTACCCCAACCACTGGAAGATCATACATGAGCTTCCGTAGCCATTCTGCTTCCTCGGCTGCGAATCTAGTGCAAAGAACTCAGATTCCATGGATGACCGTAAGAGCATAGTCTGCTTATTCGACTTCTACGATATAGCAGCTCATCCATTGTAAAAATAAATCCACCTGTGGACCTCTCGCTCTCCACCTCTGAGCACCAGCTGACATCACTGAATCCTTCCTCTACCGGCGGATCTCCGCTGTAGTACAGTGCATATGTCTGAGTCTTCTTGAGATATCTCATAACCCTTTTCACCGCTTTCCAGTGTTCAACACCTGGGTTGCTCGTGAAACGACTCACCATTCCCACGACGAAAGCTATGTCAGGCCTTGTGGCAGTAGTAGTATACATCAAACTTCTGATTACGCTTGCATACTCCAGCTGCCTGACGCTTTTCTCTGAATTAGTCTTCAGCTTCAGATCACACCTGTACGGCGTATCGATCCATGGAAGATCCCGATACCCATAACGAGTGATCTTTTTCTCAATAATGAGACTGTGACAGCGCTAGTCCAGTGTCTGTCCGGATGATCTTGATCCCTAAGATCACATCAGCTTCCCCCAAGTCCTTCATACTGAACTTGCTCGAGATGAATTTCTTTGTCTCCATGACACAACCCATATCTGTGCCTAGGATAAGCATGTCGTCCACAGACAAACGATCACACCTCTTCCATCAGCGAACTTCATGTAAACACACTTGTCCGTCTCGCTGACCACGTAGCCATTTGACCTTATAACTTTGTCAAATTTCTCATGCCACATCTTGGGAGCCTGTTTAAGACCGTACAAAGATTTCACACCAACTTGCAGACCTTGTCTTCAAGACCCTTGACGACAAATCCCTCTGGCTGTTGCATGTATATCTCTTCGGTCAGCTCGCCATTTAGAAAGTCATTTTTACATCCATTTGATGTATCACCATCTTATATATTGTTGCAAGAGCAATCAACATTCTGATAGTGTTCATCCGGGCTACTGGAGCATACGTGTCAAAGTAGTCAATCCCTGCTTCTGAAAAAACTCCTTAGCTACCAACCTAGCCTTGAACTTGTCAATAGTTCCATCTGCTTTCATCTTCTTTTTGAAGATCCATTTGTATCCGATGTGTTTCTCTCCTTCAGGAAGATCAACCAACCCCAAGTGCTATTTGAGGTGATAGAATCAATTTCATTGTCAATCGCCTCCTTCCAAAAAACTGCGTCTCTGGTCTTCATCGCCTCATCATAGGTAAGCGGACAGCTTCCACATGATATGTGACAAAGTCACTTTCGAAGTCCTTTGGCCTCCTCATACGCTTAGTTGATGGCTCAACTTATTCTGGTTCAATCGTTGTTTCAACAACAACATCTTCTTGGACCACATCCTCATTGAAGACTTCAGTTTCCAACGCACCCTCATATTCTCCGGTACATCCGCAAGAACAATATTCTTGTGCCTTGTAAATTTGTCTTCAAAATATTCTGCGTCGCGAGATTCAATGATATGATTTGACTCAATATCAAGAAATCTCCGAGCATCACTCTTCTCGGCATACCCCAAGAAGATCGTCTTAGTAGTCCTTGTTCCAAGCTTCTGAATCTTCAGATATGGAAGCATGATATATGCCAGACACCCCCGCACTCGAATGACATTCAAGTTAGGTCTGACCTTGAACCAGAGTTCATGAGGAGTAACGTCTGAAGTTGCATAAGACACTCTATTTAGAATAAAAGTGGCTGTCAATGCAGCTTCTCCCCAGTAGCACTTAGGAAGACCCACAGTCAACAGCATTGAGTTAATAATTTTTGTTAACGTTCTGTTCTTCCTCTCTGCTATCCATTTGATTGAGGAGAGTACGAGTTGTAGTCTCATTGACAATTCCATGTTCTTTGTAGAACGATGCGAATTTAGACATGTACTCCCCACCTCGATCACTTCTTATTCTTTTGAGTTGTTGTCCAGTCTGCCGCTCAGCTTCGGCTCTGAACTCCTTGAACTTCTCGAATGCTTCATCTTTAGCCTTCAGCAAGTAGACGAACGCATGCTTTGAGAAGTCATCGATGAAGGTTATGAAATACTTCATCCCGGCCTTTATAGAGAACTGTTTGAAATCACAGATATCGGAGTGTACCAACTCCAGAAGATCTGTACTTCGATTAACCCGAGGAAAGGGTTTCCTTGTGATCTTTGTTTGAGCACAAACTTTACATTTCTCTACCTTACCCCCACATTTGGAGATAATACCTAGACTAGATATTCTGTTTATTCATTTACAATGAACATGTCCTAGCCTATTATGCCACAACTCAAGGGTATAAGCAGAAGAAGTGATTGCATTAATTATATTAATTACATTGGACTGATTCACAAGCTGAATTTTGAACATCCCTTCGGTATAAAAAGTTTTCCCGAAATATGTTCCCTTAATAGACATCACCATCTAGCCAGCATTATGTCCATCCTGAGGCCTGCGTTGCATAGTAGGCTTCCTGAGATCAGGTTCTTAGCGATAGCAGGTACGTACTTCACGCCTTGAAGCGTCAGAGACTTCTCCGAAGTCAGCTTCAACACCACCGTCCCGATCCCGAGCACTTCAGCTTGTGCCTGGTTCGTCATCATAACCACATCAGAAGTAGGTGTATAGGTGGTGAACCACTCCTTACTAGAGCAGACATGGCAGGAGGCTCCAGTGTCTATCCACCAGTCAGAGTTAGTCCCTACCGCATCAACCTGCACAATCATAGCAACAACGTCAGTGATCATAGATACCTTGCTAGGCTCTCCTTGCTCTGTTTGCTTGGTCTTTGCTTTGCATCCACTTTTGAAGTGGCCCTTCTTGCCATACTTGAAGCAAGGCATCTGAGACTTTGGCTTCTTTTGCTTGAAGGAAGTCCCCTTCACGTTCAGATTGTTAGGGTCCTTCTTCTTGCTGTGGGAAGCCGCCCGCTTTCCCCTTGGTTCCTTGGTATGAACCAGATTGGCGTTAGCCAATTGCTTGGACAGTGTGTCCACCTTCAGTTGAGCCTGTAACTCCTCTTTTCAAATTTTGTTTTTGTTTGTGTTTATTTATTTATTCTATTTTTGGTATTTTGGAATAAACTATCTTTGAAACGTATAACGTTATTTTTGCTATTACTTTTGCATTTCAAAACTATTTTAAAGGTTATGGTTTGAAAAAAAAGGTACTATTTAATTTTTAATAAAATATTTATTCTTGAGAACCCATTACTTTTTATTACAAAAAGATGATTGATTATTACTTTGGACCTTTAAGTGTTGATTTCAAAAATAGATATTAAATTATAAATAATTCATAAACAAAAGGATTTTCAAATTTATTTATGATTTTAAATACCCTAGATTTTCATGATGGTATCAAGTACTATTTATGCTATTTTGATAATAATAAAGGTCACTTTAAATTATTCTAATAATCAGTTCATTGGTTGGATTGGAATTATAGGTTTTAAAGCATTTGATAAAATAATAAGTAATACTTTGAGTTATCATTGTTATCAAATTTCTATTTTAGATTTGAGTAATTATATTTTAAATAATCATTTGAGATTTAAATTTATGAAAGGACTTATCCATTAGAGTTTAAATTATTTGATAAGTACTAAGGTTGACTTAAATTATTATTATAGTGACTAATTATTGACTAGGATTTAATTCATGCAGTTTTAAAATTATTTGATCAGTTAGCTCATTAATAGATTAAAAAAATTCTAAATTAGCTCCTATTTATTTTTATAATTATTTAAGTTAAACTTGATTTCGATTATATTCTAATCTGGATAAAAGTCTCCCTAAGCCAATTCTTATCTTCCCCATATCTCAATCTTTTAACTCTTACTCCCTACGTATTGGTATATGAGATATACCTCTATATAAAGAAACCTTAATCTTTAAATTATGTATGCACCAGTATCTCTCCATCTCTCTTCTATAATAAAGAATTTATCAATCCCTTAACCCTCCTTAGCCGCTTCCTGTCTATTCCCGGCTCTGTCGTGCCGCCTCACCGCCGTTCCTGCACACGCATACCGCGCCACGCCAGCAAAACCATTGCCTGCAGCCATTCCCACAACACAGCCACATCCGAACTTCATCGCCGCAACCATTGCCAGAACCACCATTAAACCACCAGCCACCCACCCGAATCCTCCGCCAACAACCAAACACAGAATAAGTGCCGTGTCAGTCGGGTCCAACCCTGAGTGTCCGTATCCGTGTCCACATCCATCCACAACAAGACAACAGAAACGCAAAACAACAATGTTACACATAAAGAAAACCGTGTCTCCGGCTGTATCCACCACCCCTCAACCGGCACCCCCGCCCCTGGTCCTCCCGCATGTCCATCCTCGCCATAATCCAATCGTCGAAGCGATCGGAGCAAACCTCAGCGAATGCCGACCGGACGCAGCCCGTCTACGTCGCTCAGTTCCCCCAGCCCGTCCGCGACGCGCAGTCCGCGCTCCCCTAGGGTGCCCTCTGCGATCGTGCGCTCGCCGGCGGCATGGACAAGGAGGCCTCTCTCGACTTGACGCCGTCGTCTCATCCCCGCAGTGGCAGATCCGGACCTCCACCGAGCTCCTCAGGCAGATCCAGACCAAGATCTCCGCTTACCACCGCCGAAGACCACCTCCGACGAGCGGCAGCGACTCTGCCCCGTGCTCTGCCCCTTGCATCGGCGGTTGCCTCGCCAACCGATCGGAGCAGTCCACGACCACTGCCATGTGCCTCCGCGTCCGTGCACGCGGAAGTGTTAGCTGCCAGCAACCTCCGATGTCCTTGGCGCCGTCCACCGCGCCGTGACCGCCAGGGGCCGACGACCGCTCCGACTTCTTCTCCTCTGCTCCCTCCGCCTGAGCCGACGCCGGCACACACCGCGGTAAGTCTCCCTCTCTTCTCCTTTCCTTTATAAAATTGAAATTTTGGGATCTCTCTCTCTTCAGAGAGAGTAGGGGGTAGGGTTGGTATGTGAAGTTGGGCCGGGTCTGGCCATTGGGCTGGGCCAATTAAAAGAAAAAAAGGGAAAAGCAATAGAGGAATTGAGAAGGTGTATGTACATATGTATGTACATATTCTTATATGTATACGTATTATTAGTATTATTATGATTAGTTATTACTGATATGTATATGTACTATTAGCAGTACGAATAACATTAATATTAGTATTATTGGTATTGATATTGATATCTCTATAATTATTTTTCCTAAAAATATTTATATAATATTTACTTAAAAATTATTTTGTTACATAAATAGGATTAGGCTTGGCCTTATATGTGTTTTAAAATTGGGCTAAAGGTCCTAAAATATAATATTGTATTTATGATATTTCTAGCTTTTTTTCAAAGTATAGTTTCACTTAAAACTGTATTTCGATTTTAGCCCTAAAAACGATTTCAAGGTTCTAAGTATATATTTTGAATATTTTGGCAAAATAAAATATGTGGTTTTGATACTACAAATAAATTATAAATATTTGTCTAAATTAACATATTTTCTTATTAGGGGTTTAGCCCTAAAATGATTTTGTATAAAAGTAGTATCTAAACCCATTTTGACCAGTAGTTATAGTTTACAAGTATTATTTTGGGGTTAAAGGGATAACTTTTCCTTAGATCAAATTCTTCTTAGATTATCTTAAAATTATGACTAATCACCCTTCATATGTTCCTTGTGATTGTGGACTTCATATCGACCCTAGGCTAATCGAACTACGTTGGACCAAACAAGATGGTTGTTTCACCAGCAAATGACCACATGCAAGTGCACTTTCTGATTGCTTTTCGATTCATAGTAGTCTTTTCATTTCATGCTTATACATATGTCTTGCTGCTTGTTGACACGCTCGTCACACGGAGTAGTCGGGAGGGAAAATATCTTAGTAGATATGTGGACTACCCAAACTATCCTAATGTCTATTCGTGAATAATAGTAGCTGCACACGACATGTGTAGGGTGCCGAATTTACCCCTAGCCGTTCACATGTCGAAACGAATATTTTACACCACATAGATAGTTGTTTTTATTTATTTTCCTTGTCCTTTCCACCGTGCCATGTCATTTGTATCTTTCTCATTTTCATCTCTCATATGCTATTTTCATGTCTTGTTAATTCTATTGTGTTTTTGCATTGCCGTCGGTTTGTGTACTTGTCCCATTCCTGACTGAAAACCAACATTTTTCTGGTTAGCCGTGACTTCACTTAGCTTGGGAGATACGGGTGTACTTGCAGACAGAAACCTAGAAATAGATAGCAGTTGTATCAATTTCATTAATTGTAAAACCTTGTATTTCCTTTAATTATAAATGTTGTAAATGTTGTAACAAAATTAGAAATGTGAATGAGCAACAAATGTTATAGTTTGAGCATTTATTTCTTGCAGGCTTGACAGCGTTCTATCGCGACTCTGCGGCGTAGGCTGGCTTGGATACGTCTCGCATCCGGAAAAGCGGGTGCGGGTCGTGACAAGTTTTTGTGGTGGCCCATGTAGGTCAGATTTTGCAAAAGATTGCGAACTCGTGATGGTACGTTAGTCGTACTATTGCGAGCCTGCGACTAGGAAATGCTCATTCACACCTAGGAGTAAGTCAATTTTAAGAGAATGGTTAGGACTAGGAGTCCCTAATTTAACTTGACAATTGGGTAGTTAAGGTTGATACATATGTCACACTAGATAACTTTCATAGAAGTATACACTAGCGCATTTTGATTTGACAGAATTCCTAAGGAATGTAGATTCGTAACATCTTTCCGAAATTCTTAAAATAGCACTTATTCCTTTTAGTTGAATTAAAGTGTGATTTTTAGAATTTATAAATATTTATTATAAAGGGCCTTAATCGCGTTTAAGTTTTGGAGCGCAAGATGACCAAATTTTTGGCATTGAGAGTGTAGTCGAGTGCCTTGACTAGTGTTCTAGCCATGGTAGAGAAGGCCGAGTCATAGGTGTGCACTAACTAGGAAAACTAAGCTAAGTTGTGACTTAACCTCTATAAAAAATTTAATTAGTTATTTATTAATATTATGGTTTTTAGGAAATTTGTTTGTACCAATTCAGCCCGGACTGGACCCGCACCCAACTTAAACCCTGGTAGTCATGTAGTGCAACCAACGTCGTCCATATAGATGTGTATATATTGGTAGTCCATTTCTAGCATTATGAATAATTTCTATAAAGTATATATTGAATATAATATATGTATTATTGTTATTTAAATTCATATTTTACTGGGAAATAGGATGAACTTCTCTTAGAATGTTATTTTGGTATTATTGGGATTCACTTAGGCTATATATATATACTTTTGTATAAATATATTCATAATGGGTAGACATAGTGCTATTTACATACTTTTTCTTCGATCTTGAATATTAGAGAAATATAAATTCAAGTTTATATTTCTTTTGCCTTCGGTCCTTTCCTTCCTGATCCTGATCATTTGTACAAACTTTATCTTATGTCTTCTCTAAACATCGCCATATCGCGGGTTTGTGTCACTTATATTTTCCTTGGACCCAAGGGATTATATCTTTTTAAATAATTTCTCATCAATTGTCTATACATTAATCTCAAGTTAAGTCTTTGGATTCAAGAGTTATCCTTCCTAACTAATTATTTCCTTTTCAAGACTTGATATATATACTTGAAGACAGATACTTACACCCTCTTGGAACTTGTTTGAAATTCTAGAACCTCCTTTGAGATTTCATAAAGTATAGTTAAAAGAATGATCGACAGCAGCGCACTGTGCCACTTATTTGAATTATCAAGACTATGGGTTCAATGCAGCCAACAGCGCACTGGCGTGGCATGACCCCTAAGTTGAAATAACTTCAAGTAAGCATGGGAGATCGAACATTATTAAAACTATTACTTGGTCGCCTTATTTCATCTTTGAGTTATTATATCAAATTGGATAAGTCGACAGAGTATTTAATACCGTATCCTTACTTAAGTCGTGGTAGCAAAGGGTTTACTGCAGCCAGATGTACACTGGCGAGGCATAAATCCTCGGCAAAGTGACTTGGATATGTTTACTGTTTTTTTTACTATAGAGGCTATATCCTTATTGACATACGACTATTCATTTTCCCAAAAGTGATTAGTGTCGTATTTCTTATCACCGTCGCATTATCGATAAACTGGTAGCCCTTTCTCCTTATTAGCTTCCTATCCGATTCATCATTAAGTCCTTCTAATAATCATTTAGAACCAATTGCCATACTTTGATCTATTCCAGTAGGGTGACAACCGCATGTGGATTTTGAATCCATCATCATGCCTAAATAATTTTGTTTCATGCTAAAGTGATTTTTTTTTACGTTCCTAAAAGACCTCGATCATGACCAAAACTATTTGACTATAGTCATAGTTGTGCCTATATTTCAAACTCTATTATCGCCAATGTTTATATTTTTATTCCACTATGATCATGACTATTTTGATCTTAATCATGCTTGTGCCAACTTTTTAATTTTGATCATGTTTGGATGACCTATGATTAACCTTGATCGTGACTACATCTTAGTTGCATCTAAGTGATTTTAACCGTGTTTAGACTTTGACTAAATTTTTATCATTGACCATGCTTATATAATTCCAACAGTAGTAATCGTGCCTAATGAATTCTTCGTGTTTAACCTAACCCTATTTTATTTTTTATCCTTGACCATTGTGACTATACCCTTTGACTATAACTTAAACATGTCACGTGATATCCTTTCTTATAGTTCGATTCTATTCACGATCTAACACATTTTGATCATTGATTATATCATTTCTTGATTATATTCTTAATCATGACTAATCGTGCCCTTCGAAATTTCGAGGAAATTTTTTTTAAGGTGAGTAGAGTCTTCGATTGAGGAATTGTCCATGAGGTTATTGTTAGCTTCGGTGTCGAATTTCTTGAGAAAACTTTAGAGCATTTCAGGATTCAAGACCATAGCCCAAGGTTTCAACACCAAGCCATACCTATTTACCCCTTCCATTTCCACCATAGTTGATCAATGCTCTTATTAAAATTTGTTTTTCTTTTCTTCTTATCCTTCTTATCAATATTTTATTATCATAAATTTACCATCTCTTCCGGCGATCAACCAAGTCCGCCTATTCTGGTAGTCCTTAAATTCGAGGACGAATTTATTTCTAAGGTGGATAGATTTGTAACTCCTCTTTTCAAATTTTGTTTTTGTTTGTGTTTATTTATTTATTCTATTTTTGGTATTTTGGAATAAACTATCTTTGAAACGTATAACGTTATTTTTGCTATTACTTTTGTATTTCAAAACTATTTTAAAGCTTATGGTTTGAAAAAAAGGTACTATTTAATTTTTAATAAAATATTTATTCTTGAGAACCCATTACTTTGTATTACAAAAAGATGATTGATTATTATTTTGGACCTTTAAGTGTTGATTTCGAAAATAGATATTAAATTATAAATATTTCATAAACAAAAGGATTTTCAAATTTATTTATGATTTTAAATACCTTAGATTTTCATGATGGTATCAAGTACTATTTAAGCTATTTTGATAATAATAAAGGTCATTTTAAATTATTCTGATAATCAGTTCATTGGTTGGATTGGAATTATAGGTTTTAAAGCATTTGATAAAATAATAAGTAATACTTTGAGTTATCATTGTTATCAAATATTCTATTTTAGATTTGAGTAATTATATTTTAAATAATCATTTGAGATTTAAATTTATAAGAGGACTTATCCATTAGAGTTTAAATTATTTGATAAGTACTAAGGTTGACTTAAATTATTATTATAGTGACTAATTATTGATTAGAATTTAATTCATGTAGTTTTGAAATTATTTGATCAGTTAGCTCATTAATAGATTAAAAAAATTCTAAATTAGATCCTATTTATATTTATATAATTATTTAAGTTAAACTTGATTTCGTTTATATTCTAATCTGGATAAAAGTCTCCCTAAGCCAATTCTTATCTCCCCCTTGTAGGCCTAAAAAAAATGAAAGTCACGCTGAGTTGATCAGGACAAAGTCTAAAAGTCACGCTGAGTTGATCAGGACAAAGTTTAAAAGTCACGCTGAGTTGATCAAGACAATGTTTAAAAGTTACGCTGGGTTCTACCAGACTATTTCCTCAAAATATACGCAGAGACAGCTCATCATTTGTCAGAGTGTCATTATGACTGACAGCACGACAGTCAAAGAATGTCTCCTCGTATGCCACGTATGCACGAACTCGAGAGATCACAGCCGACTATTGCGTGACTTTTGAAATCTTCTTCAACAAGATTCAGCCTTCATCAAGTTGGCGTACCAAAAGAGCTTATTGTTATTTAATGCTGACAAGGCAATCAATGTCAGAGATTTTGTGTCAGTCGAGGCACGTCGAATCAAGACAGCTGGCAGTTCTGACTTAATTCTGCGTATATTTTGAACTTCTATGTTCCTTCCTCAAGCTTGCGTGAATTCTGAGATTTCTGCTTCCAGGTAGCGTGTATTCGGAAGCCTTCTATCCAAAGTCTGCGTGGATTTCGTCCTCAACAAGGCTGCGTGGATTTCGTCCTCAACAAGCCTGCGTGATTTTCAAATTAGAGTACGTGGCAGCCATGCCACCGATCTCTCACCTGCGTGTCCTGTAACTTGCACACGACTCATGCACGATTGCCATGTGCCAACAGTTACAGGCCACGTCCAGTAATTGCTCATAACCTTGCATATGTTAAATCCTGCGTGATTTTCAACTATGCACAAGTTGTGAAGACAGTTATCTTTTCAGTTATTTTTGACTCTATAAATAGAGTTATTTTCTCATTCATTGTACAGATACATAGATCTAAATTGCTGTTAATTTTTGAGAGCTTTTCTTCTTCATCGTCTAAGGGATAAAGTGATCGTCTTCTAGATCGGATTCCTACAGTTGTATTTTCCCAGAAACACAATAAATAAAGTGAATTTATTTATAAAACAAATTGGTGATTCTGCTGGGAAAACCATCTCCTCTTCTGAGATGGCAACAACTCAATGCGATACTTCGTCAGTCGGCTCGACGAAGAAGGTGATATCGATAATTCGATCAACTCGCCTACGAAGAAATGCAGTGGGCTAAGGGTGGCAGCCCACTTC